>CAUYON010028773.1:0-35850 GCA_963573935.1 Arctocebus calabarensis | reverse complement strand
TCACCAGTAGTGTAAAAGTGTTCCATTCTCTCTCATGTCAACATCTGCAGTTTTGAGATTTTGTGATGTAGGCCATTCTCACTGGAGTTAGATGGTATCTCAGGGTGGTTTTGATTTGCATTTCTCTAATAATTAGGGATGTTGCCAGTTGACCTACAGGGGCAAATCTATCAGGGTGACTACAGACTTCTAACCTGCAGGTTTTTCTTTAATCTCCTTTTTCTCACTTGCAAGTTATTTGTTGAAATAATTTTTTTTGGTGGGGGGGTGCTGTACAGTTTTCCACAAGTGTGGATGTGACTGCTTGCCTCCATGTTGTGTCACTATGTTCTCCTGTCCCCTCTCTGTCCTATAAAGTGGTGAAGAGGCTTTGTGAGATCCAGGGTCAGCTTTTCTGCTGAGACAGTTTCCTGAGTAGTGGCGTGGTCTTCTATTAGGAAGGCATAGCACCGGGGTCTCTCTTTTGCTGTGATCAGTGCCTATACCCTTTAAGTCCTGGGTGTTCTTTTATTTAAAACATCATCTCTGTGCACCTTCCCCACTCCCCATGTACACATGTATCTTGGGCCAGATATCACCCATGAGTCACCAGTTGGAGAATTCTGATTTATCAAAGTTCAGATTTGAGTCTTACCCATGTCTGGAACATTCTGTGATTCATTTTATGTAACTTAACTCCCAGCTAGCCCATCTTGACACATAGAAATGATCTTTCCACATCTGCCATTCAGTTTTATGTTATTATTCCTTCCTAGAGGTTGAGTGGACAGCGTCCCAGCCACACGCACCAGTTGTTTGAATCAGATGTCGTAGCGTCCTCCCATGAGGCAAATAGGTCAAGTACACATTAAACATGTGTTACCTTTTAGGAGGGAAGGTAGACATTTCTGTTGACTTGCATGGTCTCTATGATTTTGTTTTTCTTTTCTCTCCTTTTTTTTTTTTGAGACAGAGTCTTACTTTGTCATCCTGGGTACAATGCCATAGCATCATAGCTCACAGCAACCTCACATTCTTGGGCTCGAGATCCCCTCAGCCTCCTGAGTAGCTGAACTACAGGTGTCCACCACAACGCCCAGCTAGTTTTAGAGACGGGGTCTCTCTCTTGCTCAAGCTGGTCTCCAACTCCTGAGCTCAGGCAGTCCACCCGCCTCGGCCTCCCCGGTGCTGGGATTACAGGTGTGAGCCTGCTTTCTGAGAACTTTTTGAGCTGGACTTTGAGAAGTGACTTTCTAGAACACTGACTTACTTGGGACCTATGTTTCATAATGTTATCTTTAGCTGTTGTGGGTGTTTATGTGAGGAGTGAGGGAGGTGGTGAGCAGAGGCGGGGCAGCGCAGAGCTCAGCCTTCAGGAGCTGAGCACAGTCGAGCCAGCTTTTTAGCTGTGTGGCTTTGGGACATTAACTTCATCTCTCAGAGTTTCCTTTCTTCTGTTTGAAAGGGGTAATAAGATTTCCTCACCTCATAGAAAGGGTGGCTATAAGAATTAAAGGCTTGGTATGTACTTATCAACTCTTTGGATCTTTTTTTAGGTAGCAAAGCCTTTGTTCTCTTTTTGAAAGAATATGTTTTCATTTTTTAAAAAACTGAACTCCTGATATAAAATAATGAAAATATAGAAAGGAAGATGATAGAAAATCAGTGTAACTCTAATAGGAACCTGGTGGTGTGTGTGTAGTAACATGTTAGATGTCTTTGCTTCACGGCTTCTCCGGAGAAAACAGTCACATATGTTCAGTGTTGAGCCAGAGGTCACATACAGGACGAACACCTCTCATCTTGACGCTGTGTACCAGAGTGAAATGTACCTGGATTGAACTGAACCTAAACATTGTGTTTGTGGAATTAGAGAAAGATGCACTTGGCAGGAGCACAGGGTTTCTAGATGTGAAATATCTGTATTTTAACTGAATGGTACCAGCTTATAAATCAAAGAAGGCATCTATGTTGGCGTTTGAAATTCTGTGCTCTCTCTCGAGTTTGTGGACTCTCATCACTGCTTCTCACTCTTTTTCACTCATCTCTTTCTCCACTTTTGTCCCTTTTCCAAAGTCAACCATAGAGTAGCTTAATGATTTTTATTTTTTTGCAGTTTTTGGCCGGGGCTGGGTTTGAACCCACCACCTCTGGCATATGGGGCCGGCGCCCCACTCACTGAGCCACAGGCGCCACCCACTTAATGATTTTTAGAATGTGTACATGGAGGCCATTCTGGGATTAAGGCACATTTTCTTAGGCAGGATCAACTGATCAGAAGAGAATGTTCTATCTTAAAACAAAGCTGGTGGCACACAGTGAGGCGAAGGCCCCAGGGGAAGGCCTGTCACCTGTTAAGGAGAACCGTAGTAGGTCAGGGCAAGACCAGCAGATGGGAGGGGAGTCGGGTGAAATCCTGTTCCCTGCAGAAAGCCCTGGGGCAAAGCAGAGCAAAGAATCCTGGTCTCCTGTGAGGAGCCACTGCTGCTGACCGTCGTCTGCTTGTTTTCAGGGTGTACGCCACATACAATTCCGTAAAGGGGTCCTGCTCGGAGCCTGTGAGCTTCACCACCCACAGCTGTGCTCCTGAGTGTCCTTTCCCTCCCAAGCTGGCCCACAGGAGCAAGAGCTCACTGACCTTGCAGTGGAAGGTGGGTAACTCAGAGTGCTGGGACCGCTCTCACGGTACTGTCAGTCTGTAGCCATTTGACGTCTTTATTTAGCACTATTCCAGTTTTGTAATAGTGTTGGGTTTTCTGCATAGTACTATGTGAAACCAATTGTGATGTTAAAAGTTGTCTCTATAAAAATTGGGCAAAGAAGTGGAGTAAGGAACTGTAAAATACCACTTTAGCTCATTTTGCAGGGAATTTTGTTAATCTTTTAGGGCATTGGTTCTCAACCTTCCTAATGCTGCAACCCTTTAATATAGTTCCTCATGTTGTGGTGACCCCCAACCATAAAATTATTTTTGTTGCTACTTCATAACTGTAATTTTGCTGCTGTTATGAATCATAATGTAAATATCTGATAAGCGGGATGTATTTTCATTGTTACAAAGGGGTCGCGACCCACAGTTGAGAACTGCTGTCTTAGGGGCATAGACGATAACTTTATAAGTGAGATAAGTACTTAACATATCTAAGTTTCTGCCCCGGAAAAGCAGTCTTCTGATTTTAAGATTATTTTATAAGCACCAAAGGACCCGAGAAAAGCTTTGCTCTTTCTGCTGCACCCCTTTAAACACAGGGATTTCTTCTGGGAAGTTTGGATTCAGTTGAGGGGCTGCCCCGGGGGATCTGGTGGGCTACATGCAGCCTTGAGGCCACAGGTTCTCCACTGCTCAGTAAAAAGTTTTTATGGAAAAAAAATTTAGAGTCCAGGCATGGTGACTCATGCGTGTGATCCTAGCACTCTGGGAGGCAGGGGTGGGTGTATTTATTGAGCCCAGGAGTTGAAGACCAGCCTGAGCAAGAGTGAGACTCAGTCTCTACTAAAAATAGAAAAACTAACCAGGTGTCGTAAAGGACACCTATAGTCTCAGCTGCTTGGGAGGCTGAGGCAGGAGGATCACTTGACCCCAGGAGTTTGAGGTTGTGAGCTATGACACCACAGCACTCTACCCAGGGTGTCAGAGTGAGACTCTTGTCTCCAAAAAAAAAGGTTACTAATTGTCTATGAAAGACTGAATTATATAGTAGTTTTCATGAAATGTAATTTGCTGGCTAAAAATAACTATTACCAAAGACAGGTCCTATTGCACCTTTCTTAAGGGGTATCACGAGCTTGTGAGTCACAGTTATGTGTTTGTAAGAAAGCAGTAAATTATGTTATTAGTCTGTATAGCAGTTATTTTATATATTGATACTTTAAAGTGTAATTTAAAATATAAAGTATATTACAGGTAGATATAATAAAGATTTATGGTTTGGGAGGCAAATTCTAATGTGTAAAAGAAATAAAATGGCCAGGGAATCCATTATTGGTGAAGAAATATTTTGCCTTCCTATATCTAGACCAAGTATCAGTTTACCTAGGGAGTCAGTAGGCAGCTGAGACAGAGCGCAGGCTTCTCTACATTCCTCGTCGGCCGCTGAGCTCTCAGCACCAATGGCCAGCGTTGACTGTATTACTTAGACAAAGAGAGATTAAACTGGCTCAGAATCTGAACTATTTTATTTTCCTTCCTGGCTTCCAGGGATAATCCAGGTCAGTGATTCCCTACCTTTTCAGAGTTTTAACACCCAACTAGTCATCATTGTTTAATTCCTTGGAGCATATACATCCATTTAAAAATCTGTACTTTACTTACACATATATACATATATAAATATATCTTTTCTTAAGGAAAGAATTTAATCCATTTTGTTTGGAAAATAGTAATTAAAGAAACCTTTAGATTAGCAGAGGGATCTGGGTTCTTAGAAACCTAAAGTTGGGAATCACTGATATATCCTCTGCTTAAAAACCGTGTGAACTTCAGGTCTCAGGAAGGCCAGCACCTCAAGCTATAGTGGGACAACTGCCCAGGGACATTCTTCTAGAGAAATTTATGAGCCGTCATAGACATAGTCTCATCTCAGCAATGGGTTCTTATCCAAACTTTCATTTGCCAGGCATTAGAACTTTAAATGTACCACTATCTTGTCCTCAAACTGAGCCCACAAAAGCCTGAAATTATAGTTTAGGATTTACAGCACTCATCTGAGATCTCAGCTCTGCTCAAAAGGCAGAAGGGGAGAAGGAAGGAAAGGAGGGGGAGAATTTCTTTATTAACGTAACTAACATTTACTGAGCCCGGGTAAGGTATCGTTATTAACAACGCAGAGCAGTAGCGAGGGCTTGCTGAGAGCCCCTGTAGGACCCTGCCTTTACTTGGTGACCCACACATTCTCCCGGCACTTCTCACACCTGCCCATTCTTGGAACAGTGAGCACCAGGCAGCAGGGGACAAGGAAGCCACCATGCTGGGACTCTGCAGCCTCCTGTCCCCAGCACACTGAGCTGGCCGGGCTCTCTTTCTCAGAGAGTCGGGCCCGGGTGTGTGTGGAGTGGGAGATGCGATCCTATTCCACTTTTTGGCTGCCTCCCCTACCTTTAGCCCCCTCTCTCTAAATCTGACCGCTCCAGGGACCCCGCAGTGGCACCCCTCTGGCTGGTCTAATCCTGCAGCCACCCTTTTCCCCAGAATTCCCTAGTGAAGCAGATCTCAGCAAGATTTTAAGAGAAAAGCAAATGATGAAACTTTTTTTGTTTTTGCTAACATGCCAATGGTTAATTTTCTCTTTTGTTTAAAAAGGAGAAACCCTGAGGACACAGATGGCTTTCTAATCTTAAGTGCCTAAGAAAGAAAAAACAGGTTATAGGGGAAGGTACAAAAATAAAGACTTGACTGTGCCCCACAAGACCCCCCAGGGGTGTCTGTGCTGCTCGCCTGCCTTTCCCCCTCTACTCTTGAATTTAAAGTGTCTCTGAAAAGTTTTCTTCCCAGAGAAAGTAGGACACCACGAGGGCATAAAGGTAGGAGGGTGGGTGGAAGGCTTGGCTATTTGTGAAGTTTGATTAATTAATAGTGGGACTGTCTCTGCAGTTGTAGTAAAGTTGGTGTGTGATAATTTGACCAAGAAAATGCAGGAACTTCCAGAGCACAGAACTGATGTAGGCATTATATTTGAATGACTGGGTAGCTCTTAAGTTTTGTCTGTGAGCAAATATATCTAATCTTATTTTATTATTTTTTTTAGGCACCAATTGACAATGGTTCGAAAATCACTAACTACCTTTTAGAATGGGATGAGGTAAGCTTATTTTCATATTCATTAATTTAAATACTATTTTGAGAACAAAATTTATAAACAAATACCATCTTAATCTTTTATAAGTTGTGCTAAATACAGAAAAGGGGAATGTAGAGAAAAATATAAGTCAGTCGTTACTGTTTCTGGAAAACAAAGTTGGATTGAAACATTGTGATGACTTTTATGCATCTTGATATTTTTACCTGGCTTATTTGCAAGCAACACTACGAGAAAAAATAGTCTTGATCTATTTGGAGTCTCTAGTGTCTGGCAATCATTACTTGGTATTAAAAATTGACCACTTTATCATCTTGAGTTGCACGGATGGCTTTGATAAGGTGGAACACAGCGTGGCTTCAGAGGCTTGAGTGGTTTTTCCTTTTGGAATGCTGGGTGTGTTCTCCAGTGTTGCAGAGCTTCCTCGTGGGGCGGTGGAGCTTGGGCCGAGGTCTCCCTGTGCCCAGGCGCAGACACCTCTGGTTTGGGTCACTCTGTAACCGGTGCCCTCTTTGCTCTCTCTGTCACCAGAGGCTTTCGATATCCGAAGTGGGATCCCTATCCGCACAGCTACTCTGTGGCGGCCTAGTGCGTTTCCGCCGCGCTGGTGCTGTGCACAGAACCTCAGGCTGCAAGCACTTGGAGCAGAAGCCTTTCCTTTCTGTCACACAGCCACACTTTTTGTTCCTGTAGATCTCAGTTCTACTTTTCACTTGCCTTTGCTTTTTTCCATCTTTCTGTAGTTGAGCAGATAGGCTTAAAATCGTAAGGTTAGGAAATGGGAAGTTGGGGAGAAATGTAAGTTATCTAGTCCCTGTGACTTCACTTTGAAGGGACTGAAAGATTCAGAACATAGGCTTAGGCAGGAAGTCACTTGGCAAGAGTGGAAAGATAGTTTAACCGAAAGTAAAATGAAAACTGGTCTGACATTCTCATGATGAAATTTGGTGGGGAGAGGGCGTTCTCATCATTTCTGCCTGGGTTGCATCTGAACAGCTTGAGTTCACGTTACCCAAGACAATCATCAGTCATTCTTAGGGTCCTTGAAAATAGCTTGTATTTGCAGATTGCTGAGACTTTGAAGCTATGTGGTCTACAAACTAGGTCCATTTTATTTTATAAGGGGGATGGATTGAAAAATGAAACAATCTCTACAATACAACCTTGCAGATCTGTACAGGCAGTCAGAATGTTGGTGAGGAGCCTGGCTGAGTGTGAGCACACAGTGGCATCTTCCTGTGTCCCCTCCTCCCAGTGGGAGTCTGTTTTTATGTGTGGATTCGTTGCACTGACCAGGTGTTTCTCACGTGTATTTGTGTGTGCGTGGGTGCATGTCCTGGCCTTTTGCTGTTTCTCTGCCTAGAACCATAAGGAGGGCCAGACAAGGTGAGTACATCCTTGAATGGGAAACCTCCAAGGGAAAGTTAGATGCTGCAGGAAATGGTGAAGGCGGCTCAGTTGCTGAAGGGTTTGGCCCCTTCCCTCACAATCTGAAATGAAAGGGACCTGGCTCGGTACTAAGAGGGAAGTTGCCACAGTGTTCGAGGAGAGGAAGGAGCCCCGGCTGATGACCGTGTGCTCAGCAAGGTCCACTGCGGATGAGCGGTCACAGATGTTAACATGGTGGGGATCTGCCCTTCTGCTTCTCTCCTACTTGGCCTCCTTCCATCTTTTCCTTTCTCCCTTAATCCCCTGCCTCCTCTTCCTCTTTCTTTTCTTTCACCTTGAAATTCCTGCTGGTGTCAGGCCTGTTGAGCTGTGAGGGAGATCCCAGGTTAACTGACTCACCTCCGCCAGCTGAGCATCACAACAGGCATCCTCTGACTTTCTGTGGCTTAACAGTCACTCTCTGTAAAAACTCCTGGACCCCAGACTCTGAACTACTCCTTGGCCTTCAGGTGCAGGGATCTCCCTGGCCACCTAGGGTAACTAAAAGACACCAAAACTGGGAGACTTGCTGCAGGGCTGATACCGGGCAGCTGGACCGAGGCGCTGCCCACAGTGCCTGTCTGTGAAAGGCAGATAGATCAGGCCGTCACTAGTGTGCACTAATGTTTATGTTCTCTCAAAACTGACCATCTAGGGGCATCTCTTCTGATAAGAGAATATTTTGGAATCCTTTTCGCTGTTGCTACAAACAGTAGGTGGAGTATTTGTCTGTTAATTATTTTAGTATTTATGGAGCCTACACTTCCGCACCTTGACTTTGTATGCCATCTATTGAGGGCCACAGGGCATAGGAAAGATCGTGTCCTCGAGGTGATGGCTAGAAAGCTGCTGTCGCCTTGTCCTCTTGCTATGCTTTTAAACAGACACACAGATAAAACAGGCATAGCCCCATGCTTCTCTAACTTTTCGGTTCAGTGGCTTCTTTGCTGTATATTATACCTCTCTCATTTTTAGTCCCTATAAAGATTAAAAGTGGTGCCACTGGGTTTTCTGGCAATGAGAAATCAAGCCATAGAAACCTGTTGATTCCTGCCCACCCTCCTTCTCTCCTCCCCCTCTACTCCTGCCCTACTCCCCCTTACCCCCCCAATCCAGGCCTCTTCTCTCCTCCTCTCTCCTCTCCAAGGGTATCTGCCTGGGCCACAGTAAGCCTCTGTCGTCCAGGGGCCTGCAGAAACAACTAAAGTGTGGAAAGACTGGGAAGCAAAGCCCTGCCCGAGGGTGTGACAAGCACCCACTCAGAGCCCCACGAGATGTTGTGTGGGTGCAGCACCCTGCCCATCCCTGCTCTGGTGTCAGGGTCCTGACTGGTGAGTCTGCGTGCCCCATGTGGCACACGTGGTTGTGCGTGTGTCCCTGTGACCCTGTATCTTTATTACAGTGTAGCAGCACTGGTTAGAGTAACAGGATGCTTTATTCTTCTATTCAGTTTATAACCACCTTTCCAATAAAATGATTAAGGTAAAATGTGGAAGTGTTCATAAAATGAAAATCAGGGCATCAATCCCAGTTATCAGCTCTCTGTGAAAAAGGCTGTCGTGCAAGAACACAGCCTTTCCTGCCAGGATTCAGGGTGCTGTTCTGTGTCAGTGTCTGGAAGGGTGCCTGAGCCAGCACCGGTGGTGTCCTGGTCCCAGAGCACAGGGCAAGTGTCCCCATGGGGAGCAGAAGACAGAGCCCTCACGGTGCAAGGGCAGCCTGGCAGCCACGTCTCCTGATGTTGGCATTAACCTCACGTCCCTGTTGTGTAGAATTCACTTGGAAGTTACTCACTAGTAGTTTAGTAAGAGGTAGGCTGCCAGTTTTCCATCCATTAATAAATAGCCATTAAGTTTTAAGTCAATGTGGAAAGCAACTAAAATGGAACATGCCACTGTCCAGTGGAACACTGGGTGTCAGCTATGCCCATCAATTTCAACCTTCACCTGAACCAGATCAGTTTTTATTTCTTGGGAAGGTGTGGCCAAGAAATGGCCACCACTTGCTCTGGTAACACAGGCAAGTTTGAGTGTGCAGAGCTGCAGGATTTGAAGACAGACACTGCATTTTGTAGCTCTTCCTCCAGCTGCTTTTTCCCCCTGTAGGACACTGCTGGTTATGAGCAGAGAGGCAGAAGGTTGTTCTCAAGGTTTCCACTTGATCACTAGATGAAACATCATCATGTTTTGATTTCCCAGCATTCCTGCCCCAAGTTTACCTTTTAGTCTATAGGGGATGGTCATTCTGAAGGCCACTGAAAGCAGGTCAGACTCTAATGGTTTTTTTCCTGCTGGACTTTTATATTACACTCAGTGCTAACTAAAAAGAACAACCCTTTTATGAATTAGTTTGGTTTTGTTCAAAATCATGAATAGGAAAGAGCATCCTAACTTTTCCCCACAGGAGAATAGTCTCAGAAGCGAGATTTCCCCAGGCAGAGGCTCTTCAGCATAGTTGGCAGTTGGTACATGGGACGGTGATCAGCACTCAAGCCATGCCCCCCTGCCCACCCTCCTGCGCTAACTGGCCTCCTGTCAGTCGTCTGCCTGGTGGGATAATAGTGTCCAGTAAGGTGGAGTTTTTCCCTGGAAGAAGATATCAGGGAAAGATCAAAGATCTTGAGGCTTCTAGGGTAGTGAGGAACTTTTAGGAAAAAAATTAAGGATCTTTGGATTGAGTCACTCACAAATCCTTGTCCAGGATCCTTGTCCATTCTGTTTTAGGTCTCCTCAGTAGACAGTGCTCTGGCCTCTTAGGTCTCCTCAGTACACAGGTATCTGGCCTCTTAGGTCTCCTCAGTAGACAGGGATCTGGCCTCTTAGGTCTCCTGGTAGACAGGGATCTGGCCTCTTAGGTCACCTCGTAGACAGGGATCTGGCCTCTTAGGTCTCCTAGTAGACAGGGATCTGGCCTCTTAGGTCTCCTGGTAGACAGGGATCTGGCCTCTTAGGTCTCCTCAGTAGACAGGGATCTGGCCTCTTATGTCTCCTGGTAGACAGGGATCTGACTTCTTAGGTCTCAATACACAGGGATCTGGCCTCTTAGGTCTCCTCGTAGACAGGGATCTGGCCTCTTGGGTCTCCTCGTAGAAAGGGATCTGGCCTCTTATGTCTCCTCAGTACACAGGGATCTGGCCTCTTAGGTCTCCTCATAGGGATCTGGCCTGTTAGGTCTCCTCAGTAGATAGGGATCTGACCTCTTAGATCTCCTCGTAGAGAGGGACCTGACCTCTTAGGTCTCCTCGTAGACAGGGATGTGGCCTTTTCTTGGACCACTTGAGTAAAGGGGTGAATTTTACAAATAGGAATTTCCTTTTCTATTTAAAAAAAGTTAAGAGTTCTGTAAACAAACTATATATGGAAATGTAGCTTGTGGTATGTCTTCTCTTAGAGTTGTGAGAATTTGTGCTAAGCAGTGCTCTTGCAGCTGTGAAGGTAAATGTAGCTGTCCCCAGGCCTCGTGGTGCCCTGGTGGGTGGATACGTGTATGGATGTCAAAGTGCTGTCAGCACAGCTTTGACCATGGCATGTGGGGACCGTGGAAGAATCAGAAAACAGCTCTGTTCGTCAATGACTCTGGGGTTGTTGAGAACCTTCCTCACAGTGACTCAGCCCAAAAGCAAATTCATGTCCGGTTTTCCTAGTGACTGTGGAGCCAACACAGCTGTAAAATACAGTGGACTAAGAGGAAATAAATACGTCAGAAACCATGAGGAAGTACCCCAGAAAGCAGAGAGATCAGGAAAGGCCAGCAGCAGGTGGAGCCCGTAAGCTGAGGGAACCCTGCAGGCGTGCACGGAGCCTTGTCAGGAGCGGCCCGGGAGCAGCTGCCGATACCTGCCTAGTTCAGGAGCAGCCAGGTTAGCTCAGTTAGAGACCGAGCTGGCCTGTAGGAGACACGCAGTAACTATGTATTAATCAGACTCCAATTTGGCTTAAGTGTGGAGTTAATGTTGATAATCTCTCCGAATGCTTCTTGGCATGAGTGAATTTGCACTTTTCTGGTTAGACAGCAGCGGCTGGAATAGAGGCTGGTGGAGTGCTGGCAAGCAGAGTGACTTCCTGGGTCCCCAGGAATGGATGAGGAGCAGCCTCCCTGAGAATTTGGGGACCCTGTCTTTGCAAGGGGCTGTGCTGCTATGGGTGAGGTGCATAGCAGCTCTGTGCAGATGTCTGGGAAGTCCAGCTTCTACCCCAGCCCAGCATGCAGCCTGGCTGAAATAGCAGGAAGGTGCCCTTCCCAGGACTATGTGCTCCTTGGTCATTGCTGGAGACTGCCATTGGGGGCTGGACGGTGGGGTCCTAGGTTCGTCTGACACTCTGCCCATCAGAGATCATCTTTTACTCAGTGCCCTGAACCAGATCCATCCTGGCAGAGTGGCATTGTTTTGCCACATCACTTACTTTCACTGCCACGTCTGAGGATGGTTTCAAAGAGCCATTGTGAGTAGTGGGTGTGGGGGCATTGGAAGAAAATTAAAATATCAAAGAGCCAGCAGAATTGCTTCCCCCATTTTAGTTACTATTAAAGGAAACTAGCTGAAAAATGACTTATGACTCAGAGGGTCTTTAGGTGCTAAGGCATAATTAAAAGGAGCTCCTCCTTGGGGGCCTCAGCCCAGACAGCCCCGCACCTGTGGCAGGTTTGCTCCCAGCCTTTCTCCATCTGTCATGAGCGCAGGATGGGGCTGTGTTTGGGCAGCAGACTTGGGGGAGGGTTCTAACCGAGGTAAATTACAAATCTCATCTCGGTTCCTGCCACCTTATTTATCAACTTGTGTTTGTTGTGCCTGCTGGTTGCCAGCTGAAAGAAAGCCACCTTGGGCCTTGTCTGGATGGACGGACCACGCTCATCTGTCCCTGGGCTCATCTGTAAGCTGGACGAGCAGCCCTTTTTAAGGTGACCCCCTGCTCTCCGCCTCCCCTTCGCTGAGGCTCTCTTAGCACATCACTTATATCAAAGGACTTGATACCAGATGAACCTCCATATTTGGAGAAGTCTATAAAAACTATGTTCGTTTATTGAAATCAGAGGACCTGGTGATTATCCTTGGCTATTTCAGGCAGCCACACCTCAACCACTATCAGAAAAACTAGTATGCCAAGGGGCAGAGTGCACAGCTGCGATCCACTCCACCCTCCTTGCTTCCCTTTGCAGCGTCCTCTGCCAGGATGCTCAGTGGCATGAAGGCTGCATCCCTGGGGGAGTGTGGGGGTTGTCACAAGGAACCTTTGAATCTGCCCAGCAGTCAAGGGTCCCCCCTCCCCATGGGGCTCTCCCTGCCACCCATGTACGTGGCTATGCTGAGCACACACCTGCTCTTTAGTTCTGCAGCCAACATTTATCTTTGATGTTTCACAGGGCCAGCCAGTGCTGGAACAGCTTCTAAATATAGACACCCTGGCAGGCTGCATCTTAGTGCCTGCTGGGGGTTCACTTGGCCAATGCAGTTTTATTTATTTATTTTGATTTATCATTGCCATTTCTGGCAGCTTTGAATTATGGTGTTATAGAGTGCCTCGCCCAGAATCACACAGCTTACATCTGGACCCAGCCCCATCAGCCACAGCACATGACAGCTGATAACCAGATTCACATAACTCACATAGCAGGCGGTTACCGACCTGGTGGGAGCAGGTTGGGAAGGCAGGCACAGGCGTGGCTGTGAAAGAACCTGTGAGTGAAGGGGCCATGAGGAGAGGCACAGAGCAGGCAGATACTGGCAAGAGCGGGTCACGTGGCCACACCCACGTGAGGGACTCCTGCACCCTCGTACTGGCTGCTCAGTGTTCTTGTGCTGGGAGTGAAGCTGTCACAAGGAGGAGCAGGAAGCTTGACTTCCAGTCTATTTATTAAAAGGTAATTGACAGCATCAGCCAACTTCACCCACTAGTGCCAGGTTGCTAGAGTACCCACTTCCCCACGTGACTGGCGCCAGGGCAGTTAGAAATGTGAGCCAGAGCCACTGCCTCCGCCCGCTGTCCACAGAACCGCTCTGGCAGGGGATGTTTAGCCTGAATTAATCAGAGTATTTGTGAGTTACATGTGCAGAATGGCCAAGGACATGGGAAACCAGTCTGTGTACAGGGGTTATCTCTCTACCTATGGAAGTCAGCCTTGCGAAAGTGGTAGGCTAGTGAATGGAAAAAGCCACTTGAAAACATTCCTTTCTTACTGTTTTCAGTCTTTCGGTTACATCCTTTTGCAGGCTGACACAAGCAACAAATATATTGTTTTTAAACATTTTTTTATCTTTAAAAATTAGTTGTGTTTTCTGAACTGAATCAAATAATTCTTACATACATAGCTACCAGTTTCCAAATAGGCAGACTGTGTGTAAACTGGTTTTCCTCCTGGAGCTCTACCCCATTATGTGTTTGTAAACAGATACCCAGAGAGGTGCAAACCTGGTTACAGGAGGAAGTCTTCTCAAATGTTATTTATTTGCTCACTCCTATACTTTTAAACTATGTCGTACCTAAACTGTCCCCCAAAGACCATTTCATGTCTGTATTTAAAAATCTCCCTAGGATTCTCTAAACTTGGGGTGGCATTATTAAAAATCTTAATTCAGTCTTAAATGTACTTCTGTAAGATGAAGTAACTACATAGCTCTTGACTGGCAAATATAGTTGATCTTTATCGTCTAGGAATGTAATTGTATTTTTAGCTTTTGCCAAAACAATTTAGATGACTTTGAGGGAAAAGGCATGTATCATGGGCATGTAGAAAATACAGCCTTTTACATGTTAGACATTGTCATGTATGCTAGCTGTTCACATTATAGGCTCTCACGTCCTGGCTGGTTAGAATGTGGCAGGAATTTGTGAAAGTTTTCTGAAATTTGGTGGGATAAAACTTCATACTGCAAACATACATGGCTATCAAAATAGATCAGTTTAATATTACATAACAAACAACCTCAAAACTTGGTGGCTTAAAACAGTCACTTTCTTGTGCTTATGGATTCTGCAGTGGGGATTTGGATTGGGCTTGTGAGCTCCGTGATGAAGCTGTAATTACAGTGGGGTTCACCTGGCGTGCTCACCTGGCAGTGTCTTCACGCACAGTCTTGTAGGCAGGGCCCTCTCTGGAGGCTGTCCACATGGCCTGCTGATCTGCCTGGGACTCCCTCACAGCCTGGCATCCTTAAAGTATCAGAATGATAAGGTGAGTGTCACAGGGAAGAGCTAGAAGCTTTGTCACTTTTTCAGGTCTAGCCCTACACATCTTCCATTCCCTTCTTTTGGTTACAAGAGTCACAAGTCCCCCACCTTCAAGAGAAAAGGACACAAATGCTATTCCTCAATGGATGGGTGATCAAAGAATTTTTAGACTGTTTAAAGTTGCAACCTCGCAACATAAGGCTTTTCCTTTCAGTCCTGAAAACCCATTAGTAAATGTTTCCCTTTTCCTTTGCACGTATGGTGTTTTAGAATCCATGCCCTCAGAGTGTTGGATGCCACACCAGAGACTGAAGGTTCTCCTGCCCCTTCTTCTCTTCTTAGTGTTCTGGAGAGAAGGAGAAAGGAGAGGGGCAGTGACAGGACCGCACTCAGACGCAGCCAGCACTGCTCAGCTAGCTGTCGGGGTGTGCCTCCGAGTCGCGCTGAGCACCACTCTGCTCAGCAGGGCAGGGGCACTCTCTTGCTCTTAGTGACAGAGACACGGAGCCAGGAGATAAACCATCTCCTCTGGTTACTGTCTCCACCTCAGTCCTGTGTCGGAAAAGCACAGGCATTGTCTTGTCCTTCAGGCAAGTCTGTAGGTGCTTTACTTTTTTTATTTGTTTGTTTGAGGAGAATATAAATACATATACAAGTGTATTTATACTATTTATTTTTATTTAGTAGCACTTTTAATTTTGAGACAGTATTTTGCTATGCTGCTCAGACTGGAGTGCAGTGGCATGATCACAGCACATGAACTGGGACTTCAGGGCAGCCTAGAACTCCTGGGGCTCCCGTGATCCTCCTGCCTCAGCCTCCTGAATAGCTGGGACCTCAGCGCCCACCGCCATGGCTTGCTAATTTTTAAACTGTGACAGTGTCTCACTATGTTGCCCAGGTTTGTCTAGAGCAGCGGTTCTCAACCTCTTTGTAACAGTGAAAATACATCCTCCATATCAGATATTTACATTACAATTCATAACAGTAGCAAAATTACAGTTAGGAAGTGGCAACGAAAATAATTTTATGGTTGGGGGTCGCCACAACATGAGGAACTGTATTAAAGGGTCGCAGCAGTAGGAGGCATCAGGAAGGTTGAGAACCACTGGCCTAGAGCTTCTGGCCTCAAGCGCTGCTCCTGCTCAGGCTTCCAAAGTGCTGGGATTATGGGAGTGAGCCATTGCCTGAGTTTCATTTTTTAAACAGTAGATTAGAAAGAAAATGGAGAATCAAGTGAGTAGTAAAGGAGCACAAGAGAAAATATAGAATATGCTCTTTAAACTACTTAAAACCTATTATGCAGAAGGTGCAAAAAAACGACAGGTTTTAAGAAAGGAAACAGCTGTATTAACGTCATCACACTAAGTCACAATTGACGTTTGTAATTACTAGAAGTGCCGTTATTAGTATATATTGAGTATTATGATTTCCTTTCTCTAAATGCATATGCTTTTTTTGTCACCCTCTCTATTTATAATTTATCTCCAAATTTCATTTTAAAGAATACATTGCTTAGTTAGGCCTTCTTCTCCCCTTGAGGAGAGAGATGCTTGTCCCTGAGGTGGTGGCGTCGTGGGAGTGTGCCTGGGCAGTCCTTTCCAGCTGTGAGGCACGTATCCCTCATTTCCCCGCTCCCTTCTGGGACTGAGCCCCTCTCAATCTGGCAGAAGTTGGAGGTTATTGCTCTTCTTCAGTAATTAGCAGGAACTGTAGAACCTGGAACAACATGTGGACTCATTATTTTCCGGACTTGTAATGAACCGCGTGACCTTCTAAAAAAGTAAGTGGGGGTGGAGCAGAGGGCGCAGGTGCTGACAGAGCACGTGGTGCCCTGTGTCTTCTAAAGCAGTGAAATTCCTCACAGATAGTGTGAAGCTAGAAATGAAAAGAAGTTTTGTGTGCCAAGCTTCAAACAAATGAAACGTCTGGTGGACTCCGTGGTAAATGGAGCTTCCCTGACATCAGGGAATCAGGCAGCCCGAGGCCCTGGAGGGAGTCAGCCGCCCCTGGTGTGCGGGATGTGGGTAACATGCAGTGTGCTTCTGTTCAGTGACAACAAGTGGAGGAGGAGGTAGGCTGGGAGCTCAGGATGAGGCGGGATTGATCTGGGGTGTGCCGTGAACAGGAACCAGCTTGCTGGCAGGTCAAGGCCTTTCCTAGATAGCACTGTTGACCAGAAGTGGTGGACAAGCACCCTGGGCCTATGGCCAGGCAGTCAGGAAACCTTTCCCCAGGGTGACGAATTGGTGCTCCCAGGCCAGTGTGAGCCTGGAGTGACGAGGGATTAATGAGAACTGTGAGGCTAGGTAGCTGAGAAGAGGAACACTTAGCTTGGAAGAGAAAACCCCAGGTCTGCAGCGTGACAGCCCAGCCAGACTGAGCACCTGGAGGTTTCTCCGCACAGAGTTGGTTCATATGCTAAGATTTCTTTACATTCTAGTAAAGATTAACCTTGCCCTTGAATGAACTCAGCCTGAGCTGTAAAAAACAAGTGCTTGGGGATACCCAAGATTATACTATGGAAACCAGCCAGCAAACCCTGAAACCTGCCCTCTTGGCTCCAAGGCTGGCCGCAGAGAGCACAAAGAGCACGGCCAAGGCATACAGTTCATGTCAGATGAGGCCAGCAGCCCAGTGGCCAGGCCGGCTCCAGAACGGGCAGCGCTGTGGCCATGTGCCTCCTCTTACTGCTCCTTTGCCTGAGGTGAGGCCCACCTTTCCTCACTGAGAGCAGGGACTCTAGTGCTTGCTGGCCCCCTCGCTGCACACCGCCTTCCAGGTCTGTCTGCCACTCTTCCCTGTGGTCACCCTTAGAAAGAGTGTCCTCTCCTCCACGTGAGTGACACATCATGAGTGGCCCAGGCCATGGCTCTCCCTGCTGCCTGTATTTGACCAGATTATCAATGACAGCTGGCCTAAAAAGTATCAGGATATTACCTATTTCCACTAGGACCATCTTTTAGTAGACAACTTTGCACAAGGCTGACTTTAAAATATTAAAACATGAGTGTCCCATGTATAGGTAGCATCTCAGTAATCCTGTGTAAATTAGATTTTACTAAAGGAGGGAACAGCTGGCCCTAGATCACAATCTCTCAGAACCACGTGGAGCTGCCCTGCCTATCAGACGTGAATGCTGTGCTTACCATCTGTGAAGCCTCGCCAGTGGTAATGGTTGGATGTATTTAATTTCTGATAAACAGTGATAAACATTCACATTCCCACTCCTGTCGGCCTACATGGATCTTTCAGTCTTCTAAAGCATTAGCTCTTTTTTTACCCTGTCCCTTCTGTCACCATGAACTGGCCAGTATTTTATTTATAAATGCTGTGTGCAGCCTGGGATACCCCTTGGTTTACAAAGAGATTCTCTACACTTCTGCACCTTGGAACGTGTGCTCACTGCAGCACCCCTGCCTAGAGCTATCAGGACTGGCAGGGACAGCCTGGGGAGGGGTGTGTGTGGATGCAGCCACTGCGGCCAGGGCCAAGGTCGGCCTCCCAGGCGTAGAGGGAGTGGTCACTGTGGCCAGGGCCAAGGTCGGCTTTCCAGCTGTAGAGGGAGTGGTCACTGCGGCCAGGGCCAAGGTCAGCCTATTAGCCGTAGAGGACGTGGTCACTGCAGCCAGGGCCTAGGTCGGCCTCCCAGCCATGGAGGACGTGGTCACTACGGCTAGGGTCCACGTCGGCCTCCCAGCCATAGAGGGCGTGGTCACTGTGGCCAGGGCCAAGGTCGGCCTCCCAGCCATAGAGGACGTGGTCACTACAGCCAGGGTCCACGTCGGCCTCCCAGCCGTAGAGGACGTGGTCACTGCGACCAGGGCCCACATTGGCCTCTCGGCTATAGATAACTGTTGTACTGTAGCGACTTTTCTGGATATTAACTCTTTTCTTTCTAGATATGTTTTTTGTGTTAAACCTCATGTCGTCCATGAATATATTGTTTTATTCTGAAGCTTCTCTCATGTTTGAAATATTTCACCTACTTTCCCTTCTTTTTGCATTACTTTTACTAACTTCTAACAATTCAGTAAGCCCTGATTCTTTAACTGTGTAGAATATTACTATGTGTACTTATGCCTGTAGACTGTAGAGACATTACTTCTAAAGCTTGATCCCAGCTTCTCATAATTCTGGGTTTGCCTACATGGTGGTACGTCTCCAGTGGGATATTTGGCATGCTTTGTCTAAACAGGTCGGCATCGATTTAGCAATTGTTTCTGATACTGAAATAGAAAGAAATTTTGAAATGTTAGCTATATAGGAAAATTTCCCGGAGATCCAATCCATGGGGCTGCCTCCCGATTCCTTAGTGAGCCCAGGCGCTGTGACCGTTTTAAGAGAAAAGTGTTGCCCGCGCCATCAGTGCCTCCCCCTTTTCTCAGTAAGTCGTAGTCTGGTTCCTGCCATCTCGAGACACATCAACCTGGTGCAGAGCAGACCGACTTTCATTTCCTGACTGTAGTTGTAAGCACCAAAGCAGGAAGTATGCAGAGGTGCAGCATTGAAGTAGCCAGCGTCAAGTTTGGAAGGGGTGAGAACTTCCAGCGGATATGCCTTTCTCCTGCTGTTTATTCTGAGGTCAGAAAGAGAGGAGGAACGAAGGTAGATCAAGGTACCAGAATGGAGACACGACACTGGGACTGGCAGAGTGTATGTGACCTGGATAGAATCGCACAGGTGTTCACACAGAGTGAGTCGTCAGAGTCCGTATAAGTCATCCGGTGTCAACATGGTCATGCAGACATGCAGTCCGCTCAATGGACTGCAGGTGTGTGTCTTAGCACCTCCCAGGTGCTTTCCTAACCCAAATGTACTTTCAGACCTTATGAAAGGAGACTTGAGTCTTGAAGACCATTACAACTTGGCTCCCTTCTACGGGAAAAGGAGCCAGTGGGGTGGAGAAGGGTCGATGGAGAGCGAATGTGGTGTGGTGGTTTTAATCTGCCCATCCTAATGACCTTCAGGCTAGTTGTGTATTTATTTTATTTTTAATTAAACTTCACTTGGACTTAGGTATTTGGAGGCCTGTTTAAAGGAAATTTGCTCAGGGGAAAAACGTGCTTACTTTATTCTTCATAAAATAAATCGAACTTCAGACATACTCCTGAAGGCCCTGGGCTGGATGGCCTGATGGGCGTGCTGCGTCCATCAGCACTCACCTGCAGTTTCTCTTGGGTGGTAAGATGATGTGGGATATGGCTAGGAAACTTTCTATCTAAGTCCAAAGAGGCGCGTACACGCCAATGAGCATGTGAGGGTGGATAGGTTTCCCTTTTACACATGGGTCTATTAAGAGACCCACTAAAGTGTTTTATTTTTACTTTAAGGTATTTAAATTATAGTGTCTGGTTAAGAAGGCATTAAAAATACATTTCTACCCTAATAAGAAACTTAGAGTCTTGTGAGGTAGACATAGACACATTCAACAGGCTCATCAGACGTTCAGCTCCTTGACCGAGTTCTGGGACTGTCTAAACGAAGTTAGGAGGAAAGCGGATGTGGACAAGATGAGTCAAAAGCTTGTGACCAGTATTCAGGGGTCACTGAACAAACAGCTCAGCTTCACTGGAGAGTGAGTGCTGATGCGGGGCCTGGGGGTGCTGCACAGCCAGAGAAGCACAGTGGGAGAGGGTTGTGTGGCCGCGTAGCTGCACGAACCGGCCCTTGGCACCAGGGGTCGCTGGGAGTAGCTGTGCAGTGTGCAGCCTGTGGCCTGCTGCTGCTCACACACTCTGGTTGGTTAGATAGGGCAGTGTTGACCAACCCGAGTGAGAAAGAGGACTTTTGAAGTTACGACCTTTAACTGGAGCATTACCCTGTGCCTGAAAGGACCTTTTTTTATTTTGTTAACCAAAACAACTTTAGAAATACCACAAGTCCAGTGAATTACCTGTCTCAGATGCAGAAGTTTCTGTAGAGTCTTATGTTAAAGATGAGATTTCAAGCTGGGAACAGTGGCTCATGCCTGTAATCCCAGCACTCTGGGAAGCCGAGGCAGGTGGATTGCCTGAACTCATGAGTTCAAGACCAGCCTGAGCCAGGACTAGACCGCGTCTCTAAAAATAGCCATGAGTTGTGGCAGGCACCGATAGTCCCAGCCACTTTGGAGACTGAGGCAAAAGAATTTCTCAAGCCCAAGAGTTGGAGGTTGCTATGAGCTGTGACACCACGGCACTCTATACACTGGGCAACAAAGTTTGACTCTGTCGAAAAAAAAAAAAAAAAAAAAAAAAAAAAAGATGACATTTCATCATCCAGAGCTTTATGCTCAAAGCAGACACTTCCTGTGAGCTCTCCTTCCATCGATTTGTTTGTACAAACTAGGAAATTTATAAGGTTCTTTTTGTTTGTTTTTTGGCCGGGGCCAGGTTTGAACCTGCCACCTCCGGTGTATGGGGCCGGCGCCCTACTCCTTTGAGCCACAGGTGCCACCCAAACTAGGAAATTTTAAAAGTCACAACGCCCCTTCATTTTCTTCCAGTCATTTTTTTTTTTAATGTGTATAAATTGTTGCATTGTTTTCTTTTAGGGAAAAAGAAACAGTGGTTTCAGACAGTGCTTCTTTGGAAGCCAGAAGCATTGCAAGCTGACAAAGCTCTGTCCAGCAATGGGGTACACGTTCAGGCTGGCTGCACGGAACGACGTCGGCACCAGGTATGGCGCCTCCTTCCCTCTCACCCTTCAACCTTCAAGGGGGAGGATTCCGAGGATCTTGTGTTGCTGGAAGTCATGAGGAAGGTGCCTCCACACCAGACCAACTTAGGATTCTTCAAGAGGGAGCTCTGACCAGAGGAGATGAGACCTCCCCTGTGACAAGTGCCGGAGTGGCCCCTTTGCAGTCTTGCAGCACATCGCAGAGGCACCTGGGGCCTTAAGAGCCAAGATGACGGTAGCAGTACAGGTTTTAAAAGGAAACTCCCTTGGAGCTTTACACTTCCAGATCATGTGCCTTTTTATTTCATCACCTTATTTAACAGGCTCTTCATTCCATTGCCTTTTTGTCAGTTATGTGCTTCCTGATAGGGAAGAAAAGGGTACTGGGCCAGCCATTGTTGTCAATCCCAGGGAAGATGCTCTCAGAACTGGGAAAATCAAGGTCTTTATGGAAGGCTGCTGCCTGGGTTAGACTGGGGCAACAAGGCAGGAACAGGTGTACTTGCCAGGCTCAGTTGATCAAAGAGGCTCAAAAAAGGCTGTGCTTGAATTGCTGGAACTCTTGATTAATGGAAAAATCTTTTTTTTTTCATCACTGCTTGCTGAAAATCTTCTTAGAGGGTTGGCCCATCTGAGAGCCCCAACCTTTTTCTCGGCCTAAAGGGCCTCTTTATAACATTACAAAGTGTTACCAACCTGCCGCCCCCACCCTTGAGAGCTGTTATGGTTTCAGAGTTCACTAATTGAAGAAGTTGTAATGATAAAGGCTTCTATGGTGCATGAATTTTTAAATGAGTTTGAACATCGACAGACTTTTGAAAAAGTACTTATATATTTGTAAAACATTTATTTCATCAACAGCTAAATATTTGTGCTGACATTGATTTGAAGAATTGTTGGTAGCAATTACTCATAGCTTAATAAACATTGCACAGTGCCATACTTTCTGTTTAGTGCTTTTGGGGGGGAAGTAAACCGTTAGGGTCAGTTCCCCCTCAGTGTTTGTGGGGGATTGCTTTTGGGACACACCTCCCTCCCTGCTCCCCCTTGGGTACCCAGATCTGTAGGCAGTCAAGCCTCCTATGTGAAATGGTATAATGTGTATATACACCCCAGGCATGTATCTTCCTGGAGATGGAGAGGTGTGTGTGTGTTTTTTTTTTGGAGACAAAATCTCACTCTGTTGCCCAGGCTAGAGGTCATCATAGCTCACAGCAAGTTCAAACTCCTAGGCTCAAGCAATCCTCTTGACTTAGCCTCCAGAGCAGCTAGGACTACAGGCGCCCATCACAATACCTGGCTAGTTTTTCTATTTTTAGTAGAGATGAGGTCTTGCTCTTGCTCAGCCTAGTCTTGAACTCCGGAGCTCACATTAGCCTCCCGTGTTGGCTCCCAGAGTGCAGGGATTGTAGATGTGAGCCCCACGCTCGGCCCCACCTGGGCATGTTAGCCAGCTCCCGTGACTTACAGCACTGTGCCCACCGACATGGCACTGCGTGTGCACACCCATTCTGGTGCTCAGTGTGTGGCAATTCAAGGTTTGGTTTCTTTGACTTTGTGGAATTTTTCCTTTTTTCCAAATATTTTCGACATTGGAAAGTATTGGTTGAATCCCCAGATGGGGAAAGGTGAGCACATGTTGTCCCCTAACTTGGAGAGCTTGTCCAGTGGCAGACCACAGGTGGAAGGGGCGAGCTGGGGGTGGAGATGTGGTTGCATGGGGCCTCGCCTGCTGTTGCTGACTGAGCCGGGTCTTGTGATCATGCCCTCCCATGTGCTGCTAACGCCTGTCTCTCTGACCCACTCTCTGCAGCGGCTACAGCCAGGAGGTGGTGTGCTACACGCTGGGCACCATCCCACAGACGCCCTCTGCACCCAGACTGGTTCGAGCCGGTATCACGTGGGTCACATTACAGTGGGGTAAGCCGGAGGGCTGCTCCCCTGAGGAAGTTGTCACCTACACCTTGGAAATTCAGGAGGATGAAAATGTAAGTTTTGCAGATTTTATACCCTCTTGTATTTTGCATGTTATTGTGCAGTAGGTCAGCCTCATAATTCAGAACCAAACTCTCAGCTTCCACCACTCCTCCACCTCCTTCCCAACAGCAGCCAACTCTGCCATCTCAGCCAATGCACCCTCATCCTCCTAGCTGGGGAAGCCAGAGTCGCTGTGGTCGGCCTTGACCCTGTGCGCAGGCAGTCAGCAAGTCCCTGTAGAAGTCATGCAGGAGCCCCGCTGTTGCCATTCGCACACCTTCATCTCATCCCTGGGTTATTGCAGTGCCTTCTGTATTGTACCCGACTTCATCCTTAGGGTGCTGCCGTCTGTCCTGCACACAGAGCCTGAACGATCCTCTGAAATACAGAAAGACCCTGTACCTTCCTGCCTCGACGGCTTTCCTCCTCTCAGCCCTCACGGTGCCCACAGGGCCTGTGTGCAGAGTCCCCCGTTACCGCCATTCCTTCCCATCCTGCCAGCCTTGGGCCCACTGCCTGAACAGACCAGCTGCTCTGGCCTCCAGGACCCTGCAGTTCCTGTGCCCTCTGCCTAGGATGCCCTTCCAGACATCCCTCTCCCTCACTTCCCTCAGTTCCCAAGGGCCATTTCTGAACAGCCCTTGGCTGACCACTCCGTGGAACAACACTGTCTGGTAGAACCTTCTGCAGAGACGGAAGCAACCAGCCTGTACTCCATTAAGGCCACACTTGGACACATGGCTGCCGAGCACTAGAAATGCGGCTTGTGGTCTGGCAGAGCTGAGTTTTTATTTATTTATTTATTTATTTATTCGTTTGTTTTTTGGAGACAGACTCTCACTCTGTCCCCCTGGGTAGAGTGCCATGGTGTGGCAGCTCACAGCAATCTCAAACTCCTGGGCTGAACTGATTCTCTTGCCTCAGCCTCCCAAGTAGCTGGGACTACTTGTGCCTGCCACAACGTCCGGCCACTTTTAGAGACAGGGTCTCACTCTTTCTCAGTCAGGCTGGTCTCAAACTCCTAAGCTCAGGGGATCTACCCTTCTCGACCTCCCAGAGTACTGGATTACTGAATTTTTAATTTAATAGATTGGAACAGTACATGTGGCTGCTGTGTTTAGCCTGGACAGCAGCTCCCTGCTAGCACCACCACTGTCCTCTGGCCCAGCTTAAGTTTTTGTCACAGCTCCGAATTCACATGACATGCTTTGTACTTACTTGAAGGTTTGTTTTTAGCTGCCCCCTCCAGCTGGGTGTGAGTTTGTGTGTCCTCGTGTGGTGCTGAGTGCTTAGAGCCAGCCTGCTGCAGAGAAGGTGGTGTCTGGTGAGTGATGGTGATGGAGGATCCTGTGGGTGCCTGCGTTCAGCTTGCAGTGGGCTGGTGCTCTTACAGGACCATGCCCTTTGTCTTCAGGTACCTCAGCTGGAGTTTCTTGCACAGCACACTGCAGTTTGATGGTGAAGACCTCAATTACAAGAGACTTTTTCACTACAGCATTGTTAAATTTCAAAAAGTCCTTCTTTGTCACAGTAAAGTTGACCATACCTAAGAGAAATTATAAACTGATAGAGCGAGATTTCCATGTAAGGCTCCAGTGTTGCACACAGCGCCATGGGCGTCAGATGCTCTTCTTTGCAGTAGCCACCAGACCCCACCACTGATGGTGCTAGGAAGAGGCCACAAAAAATCCTGTATACAAGGTATATAATGCCCAGAGTTCTTGAAACTGATGTTTCTTTCCTGGCTTTGCCTTTTCAGGATAATCTTTTCTACCCAAAATACACTGGAGAGGATTTAACCTGTACTGTGAAAAATCTCAAAAGGAGCACACAGTATAAGTTCAGGGTGAGTCAGTTCTTTTGGTACCTGTACTGCTTGAAAATGAAGCTGTTTTATGTTTCAGCATTTACCACTTCAAATGACTACACAGGTTAAAAGATAGTTGAAGTTCACAACACACTATTTTTTTTTTTTTTTGTTAGCTTAAAAAATTTTTTAAATTTATTTCTGCAGATGTCAGGGCTACAAATGTTTTTTGTTACCTGGATGAACTATATAGTGGTAAAGTCAGGGCTTTTAGGATACCTACCACTGGAACTGCATACATTGTACCCAGCAGGTAGTTTTTCATTCCTCGCCCCCCCCCCAGCCCTCGCCCTTTCTGAGTCTCAGCTGTTTGCCCCCACTCTGTGTAACCAGGCTCACCTGCCGTGCACTCACTTCCCACTGAGACACTTCACTTGTCACAGTGGCCTCCACAATACACCGAGGATAGCACTGCATATTTCTAAAATAGACAGAAAACTGCCCTGATGCATTGTAATAAATTAATTCCAGCATGGCCAGTGCCCTGGCCTGGGAAGACACAGAGCAGGTGCTGGTGCACAGTCACTCTACTGCCCTGGCCTGGGAAGACACAGACCAGGTGCTGGTGCACAGTCACTCACTGCCCTGGCCTGGGAAGACACAGAGCAGATGCTGGTGCACAGTCACTCCACTGCCCTGGCCTGGGAAGACACAGAGCAGATGCTGGTGCACAGTCACTCCACTTCCCTGGCCTGGGAAGACGCAGACCAGGTGCTGGCGCACAGTCACTCCACTGCCCTGGCCTGGGAAGACGCAGACCAGGTGCTGGTGCACAGTCACTCACTGCCCTGGCCTGGGAAGACGCAGACCAGGTGCTGGTGCACAGTCACTCCACTGCCCTGGCCTGGGAAGACGCAGACCAGGTGCTGGTGCACAGTCACTCCACTGCCCTGGCCTGGGAAGACGCAGAGCAGGTGCTGGCACACAGTCACTCCACTGCCCTGGCCTGGGAAGATGCAGACCAGGTGCTGGTGCACAGTCACTCCACTGCCCGGCACTCCTCTCTCCCAGATTTCGCCTTTAGTCACATTTCTTCTTTGCTCTTCATTTTCCTTTCTATTCTGCCCATTTCTTGTTTCTCAGCTGTTTTTATTCTCTTCCATTACCCACCATCTCCCCACTTAGGCTGTCTTTGGTCACTAACAGCCACTATTAATGTCACCAAGGGGCTTTGTGTTTTAGTCCAAAGAGGGACCACAACTTTGTGATCGTGAGGACAAAAACCCACGAGCTGCATTCTGTGCTGCAGCACGTTTCCCAATGTGACAAGTACGTTTTGGAGAGAGGGTTTTCTTCTGACTCTTCCTCCTCTAATTTGGGGGCCAAATGGTGTTATTTGGCACATAGAAGTCACTGAGCAAGTGGCACGTGTGAGGACTTGAGGAAATAGGTGCTGAGAACACAGCGGCACTGCCAGCATCTCTCCACAAGGTGGCGTTGCCCTTCTCTTGCACAAGGGAGCTAATTTTTTCTGCCTTCCCACCCTGTATTTTCTGTCCACAAAACAACATGAACTAGATGGTGATGTATTAGTTTTATTGAGGCTTTCTGAAAAGGTAAAAAATGTTTTTAGCTAAAACCTACCTTATGGCTTTATTTTTAATTGTTTATAGCCAACAGAAAATAAGTAATCTAAAAAATAAATACTATGAAATCAATACTTGAGTTTAGAGAGAGAAAAACGTGTGTTTGTTTGAGTTATGGATGCCTTGATTGTGCCCTGTTAAAAAGTCACCACTGATTAAGAAATACTAAAGCATGGTAACATTTTCTCGGTTGTGTTGTAGTTGACTGCTTCTAATATGGAAGGGAAAAGCTGTCCGAGTGAAGTTTTGGTTTGTACAACGAGTCCCGACAGGCCTGGACCTCCTACCAGACCCCTAATTAAAGGACCAGTTACAGCTCATGGCTTTAGTGTCAAGTGGGGTATGTTTGGCTGTTGCCACTGCTACTTTATTTTTGACAGATTTTTAATAATTAATTTCAGAAGTGATAAGCCAAAAAAACAAATGGACAGTGTTATTTGCAGGAGTTTTATGCATTTGGAATATACACCGTGGAAAACATTCTGAAAATTGTACAAATTGAAATGAACCGTTCCTTTTTAATGGATAGTTAAATTTTAGTGGAAACGAAAATGGACAATTTTTAGAGTATCTCATTTACTTGATGATTTTCCTGTATACATATATTTTCTCTCTATATTCAAATCAGCATACATTGACTTGAATGTATTAATATCTGAATATATAGTTCATTCTTCAGTTGCTCACCCTAAAAAAATATTCAGCAATATTTAATAGGAAACTTTTGATTTTTAATGTTAATATTAATAAATTTCAAAACTTAGGTATATTATTTTAAGTAAATTTTGGCATAAAGAATTTTAAGTTGCAATAAATGAGGAAAATTTTTGTTTTCTTTGTTGTTTGTATATAGCCAGAGTCTTAAACTTAAGAAATTTTTCATATTAAAGTTTATGTGAGTTTTGGGGTTATCTGGTAGAGGGATTCTGTGCCTCACTTCTACTACATGGATTATTTTAATAAAATGAATACAACTAAAATGTTGTCAAAGTTTCTAATTGTATATAAAATTGTTGTGATGTATATAATTTTTGCTACTGTCATATGATATTGACTATGTAACAGGCCAAAAAAATTAAAAAATTAGAAATCGAAAATAAGATTTTTATCTAGGAGCCAAGTAGTATAAGGTGAATTAAAAACTAACATTAGACTACTATTGGAAATCAATCACTGAGACAAATGACTATTTTGAGTTACCAAACAATTTTGAGGCAAAAGTCTTATTTTCCTGAAAGGTGAGAATGATGAAGAAAAACTGTAAAAAAATTAGGTATACTTTTTGCTAGACAATAGAGGTATTTTTCCTTGAAAATACTGCAAAGTTCTGGCTCGGCGCCTGTGGCTCAACTGGCTAAGGCGCCAGCCACGTACACCTGACTGGCAGGTTCTAATCCAGCCCGGGCCCGCCAAACAATGACGGCTGCAACCAAAAAATGGCCGGGCGTTGTGGCAGGCACCTGTAGTCCCAGCTACTTGGGAGGCAGAGGCAGGAGATTCGCTTGAGCCCAGGAATTGGAGGTTGCTGTGAGCTGTGATGCCACTGCACTCTATCCAGGGTGATAGCTTGAGGCTCTGTCTCAAAAAAAAAAAGAAATACTGCAAAGTTCTATCAACACCGAATATTTACTTTCGTTAGCTGTATGCTATAATATTTAGCTTTATAATTATTATAAATATTTATTAGTGAAATAGGTATTAATGGAAATATGAGGTAAAAGAGGGGAAGTAAATTTTCTAAATCTATGATGAAACTTAAGGTTTTTCATAAATATCCTTTATCTCTAAGAATATGGGAGTAGCAGACTGATATAGAGAGACATTCTCGATAGTTTTGTGAAATTATCCTGTAAGGTGTTTTCCTGCTCAGAGAGTGAAACCCCTGCAGAGACAGAGTCACCATCAGATGGTGAACCCAAGGGCCGTGGGCCAGGTGCAGGCCAGAACCTGCTGAGCGCACCTGTGGGGAAGAAGAACTCGCCTGGTTGTGACTGTGCTAGAATAGATTTACTCCATTCGGATGTTCTGTTTATTTATAAATTGTGTACTTCTTTTCTTTTTGTATCTCTCAAAAGAATCTAGTCACTAATAAATAAAGAGAGTAAAATAATGAAAACAAAAAGATATATGAACATTTCATCTTGCATTAAAATGATCAAATATTAAAAGCTGTCTTCAGAATTCTTAAATTCATTAACATAATTCATATTGAGTTTGTTCATGTTTCACTAAATTAATGCTAATTTTTTGACAATTTTAGCTCCAAGAATTTAGAATAATCAGATACTATTTAAGGATCTTGATTTGTGTTTTGTTTTGTTTTTTTCAAGAAAGATGTTAGATGAAATAAATTATTATGCCTTTTGGACGTGTCTAGAATGCAGATGTGTAATATTATATGATTGTATGTGTTCTAATGATACTTACCAGTGAAAATCTGTTTGATTCCATTACCAATAAGAATCTTACTTTCTAGATCCTCCCAAGGACAGTGGTGGCTCAGAGATCCTCAAGTACTTGCTAGAGATCACGGATGGAAATTCTGAAGGTGAAATTTTGGCAAATATTTATTCAAATCCAGTCACAAGCCCCATTTTCTAACACGGTGATATGATGTGAACATCTTAATAGTAACCATGGACAATCATTAATTCTAATACTAGAGCTATTATAATAAATAAACTTTAATCGTATTATGGCAGTTTTTCTCTTTCAAGCGGCATCAGTCTGCTTGACGTGTACATTTTTGTCATGTTTAAAATTTTTTCTGGTATTTTTGTTCTTGTTTTTGTTTTTAGACAGTCCCACTCTGTTGCCCAGGTTAGGATGCCATGGCCTCAGGCTAGCTCACAGCAACCTCAAACTCCTACACTCAAGCCGTCCTCCTGCCTCAGCCTCCCAGAAGTTGGGACTATAGGCATGCTGGCATGCCCAGCTAGTTTTTCCTACTTTCAGTCGAGACAGGGTCAGGCTGGTCTTGAACTCCTGACTCCCAGGGATCTTCCTGCCTTGGCCTCTCAGAATGCTGGGATTACAGGTTTGAGTAACTGTGCCTGGGCCTATGTCTTCTTATTTTTTTTAACTAGAGTTCCTGACTAATAATAATAAGTTTAATGTTTTTCTTTCCTAATTTGCCATACCTTTTAAGGAAAATTTTATAAGGAAGAAAATTATCAGAAGCCGTCAGCAGGAAGGGTACCTTGGAGACAGTGAGGGGTTCAGTACTTCACAAATTCCCACGTAAGATGGCAAATAGTATATGGTAGTATAGGCTAGTGTCAAGTGTACACTTTCGTAGCAAGTTTAAAAAATTCCTTTCCATCTTCATCATGACTTTTGAGTCAGATTATTTACTCATCATTATTCACACTGTGTAGATTAAAGTGGGGTAATGTTAGAAATCAAATTCCTTAGATGGTGCCATTTAAAAATTTCCAAAGTTTTCTTTCTGATAAAATTCAGGGCTTTAGTGCAGAAAAATATAATCATTGCAACTTTAAAAATTATACACAATCTTATCACATGACTGTTAATTTTTTTAAATGTTGTGCATGCCTACGGCCAAATGAGAAAGGAAAAAGAGAGCGAGCCGGTCTCACCCACGAGCAGTGCTGCTGTGCGGTCGGCTGCTTCTTCACTAGCACAGCTGCACGCAGGGGTTTGGCTTTTCAGTCTATCAGGTCCTCTTTTAAGCTGAAAACATGAGAATCCTTTGAGGTGGGCACAGATGTTCTTATGTAAAAATCGTATTTTGTGCTAAAGATTTGACTTAGTTTTTTTTATATTAGTAAAACTACCTCGGAGAGCAGTCACGGATGTGTCTGCCAGTGGCTCATTATAAGAAACTTAGGTATGTTTTGAATTTTCTTGGCTCTTTTGGCTTCTTATGGCAAATCTGTACTTAGAGTTAGCAAGTTCGCCGGTGTAAAGGTGAGTGATTAACTGAGCCTTTCCAGGAGCCCTTGCTTGCAGCAGCCTTTTTAGTGCAGGTTCTCGGACCTGGAATCTCAGTGTCGTCAACGTCCCCCTTTCTTATGTGGCCTCAGTGCGTGAGACTTGGTTGTGAATCTAATCTTATGAGCAGCTGAGGGAATTTGTTGAAGTTAATCTCATAAAGAATCGTGGAATAAAGTACAAGTAGTTTCCCTAAAACGACTTCATGTAGTAAAAGGGTTTTGTTAGATAGGCAGCTGGAAACATAACGTGAGTGGGAGCAAAGCACCCCAGAGGCCGGCAGGTGGGGACGGCAGGCCCAGGCACGGACCCTCCTGTGGCATTGTCTGGTCGGCTCACAGCCCCCTGGTGACCCTGTTTTCATCATTCAGTCTCCAAAAGTGGCCAGATAAGCTGGGTCACACAGTTTGATCTTTACATTGTCACCCTGCCAGGTATTTTTGTCTTTTAAGTGGGGTTCCGTGAAGACAGCAGGACTTTACCCCTAAGACCTAGTTTCCTTCAGGAGGATTTCACTCACTGTGACCCCCAGACAGATAAGAGCAAGGAGGGACTCTCCAGCTTTGCTCCAGACTTGCCAGAAGCCGGTGGCCGAGCAGGCAGCCCAGGGCCTGCGCCCCAGAGTGTGTCAGAACTTTCTCAGCACTGTCCTTGTCTCCACTCCTCGCTGCCTCATGTTTCAGATGTTTTCCTGCAGCCAAACCTCATAGTCAGCAAATGATGGTGATCGCAACCTGCCCAGTCAGCGGTGGGCATTAGAAACGATTTCATGTTATTTTAGTGTTTAATCTTTAGTAAAAGGCAAGGAAAGAGGTGTTTGGCAATTTAAAAAAACACACGCACACAAAAACAAGAGGTGTTGGTTTTCCTGGAAATCCCGTAGAGTTTTTTCTCGTCAGCAGCAGCTGCTGCCGTGATGTCGCACAGAGGCGTGAACTCATCCGAGTCTTGTTTTACAGCCAGTCAGTGGGAAGTGGCCTACAGCGGGTCGGCTACGGAGCACACGCTCACCCACCTGAAGCCCGGCACTCTGTACAAGCTCCGAGCATGCTGCATCAGCACCGGGGGGCACAGCCAGGTGCGTTCAAACGTGTGTCTTGCTAGTGCAGCCTGCCCTAGTGTCACTATGGAAATGGAAAATGGCCCTTTCAAAACTGCTTCTGAGGACACAAGGTAGAAATGATTCTGAGCTTGTGGTATTTTCAAGGTATTGTCACTTAGTTGTTTCACAGAGGGCTTTGGCATAGTCACGCGACAGTGAAATCATCAGAAATTTTACTTCAGGCTAATAGGGAGACCTAAGTTGTTGCGGTGATAGGAAAGTCTAGAATTCCGAGTCTGAAAGATGAGCTCTGCACGGCTCCACACACCCTGCCAGTTCTGGGAGAGTTTGAGACACCCTTGCTCCAGGTGCCTGCTGCCATCTGCTGGAAGGTTGCTGGAAGGACAACGGAAGTTGGCTGGTGGACCTGGAGGCCCCGTCTGTACCGCCTGCAGGCAGCAGCCACTGTCTTCTTGTCTCCCCTTTATTTTTATTTTTATTTTTTTTAATTATTTTTGTAGAGACAAAGTCTCACTTTATCGCCCTCCATAGAGTGCCGTGGTGTCACACAGCTCACAGCAATCTCCAACTCCTGGGCTTAGGTGATTCTCTTGCCTCAGCCTCCCGAGTAGCTGGGACTACATGCGCCCGCCACAATGCCCGGCTATTTTTCTGTTTTGCAGTTTGGCTGAGGCTGGGTTTGAACCCGCCACCTTTGGTATATGGGGCTGACGCCCTACTCGCTGAGCCACAGGCGCCACACTCATCTGCTCTTTATGTGACATTGGCCCAGCCAGTTTCAACCAAATGGTGTTTTCATAGGCTCAAATATAACCTGAGAAATACACATGAAGTACTCTGAAGTGAGATATTTGTTATCTGAATGACTTTAACTTACATTAGAAAAGTGAGAGCAAGATGATAAAATATAGCTTCACTGTAGAGGTACTTAACACTGTGATGTGGACTTACTAATATTTAGAGCAGCATTGTTCAACCTTGTTTACCTCACGGCACACTTGAACCTGTAGTTAAACTTCTGTGGCACACTTAAACTATGTCCATCAGGGGAAAAGAGAGAAAAAGAGAATGTACTTACTGTGCTTTGAACTTCTTTTGAAAGTAATTTAATTAATGGTCTTTAAAAATTTGTACAGCGTGCCAGTTGAAAATGAGTGATTTAGAGAGAGAAAGGAGGAGGGGAGATAGTGCCGGTGCTGGGCTGAGTTTTCAAGACATTGCCTACCACTTGAATGCCTAACTTTTCAGGTCAACTCGCCTGTGATGTCTCGTGTTTATCCCCCGCCCCTCACACCCCTGTGACTTGGCATTGTTGTAATGTCTGGGCTGCCCATTTAGACAGTCTCCCTGTAAGAACAAGGTGCAGCTAGACTTTTGTTATAGATTTACTCTGAGCAAATCCAAATCACAGCCACAGGTTCTCTGCAGGGCCTGCCTGGGGCAAAGTGCCATGCAGGGTGGTGCCAAGGCTGTGCTGTGCTGGAGCATGTAGTATGCTTTCTCTACACCACTCCTCCTCAGTAGGAGGTGCAGTTTGGTGGAGCTACAGAGCTCAGCCTCGTCTTCTCCTGTCTCAGGGAGGCGGGCAGCTTCCACACAAGCAGATCCTGCAAAACGAAGCCCTCCTTATTTTAGCATTAGCAGAACTTGCTAGCTAATTATCAGGTGCAGTTGATTAATACACTGTTTGCTTTTCTGCTCTGTATATGAATGGCTGACCTTCTGTGATTGTCATTTAAGAATTTCATACAGCTGTCGATTTGTGTTCACTTACGTCCTCAATGAAGGGTCTTTCTAATTTTGATTTAAAGGAAAATATATGCTTAGGATACCCAGCACATATATCTATCAGTCTGGCTTTAGAAGTGATTATTCTTTTTTCTACCAGTGCCATGTACAGTATATGTTCACTCTTAAAACACACACACCCATTATACGAAGGCCTTTCTACATGGAAAGCATCCCAGTGACACATGCACATTTAATACGTGACTCCCTTCCGATAGCATTGACAGTCGTGGGTAGAGTCTGCCTGATATGTGGACGTCTGCTAAATTCACCGTCACTAAGAAGTGATTCTCTGTGGTGTTTCCCTGCAGTGTTCTGAGAGTCTCCCTGTCCGCACACTGAGCATTGCACCTGGCCAGTGCCGACCACCGAGGGCCATGGGTGGACCCAAGCACAAAGAAGTCCACTTAGAGTGGGGTGAGTGAGTAGACCTTGACCCTGACATCCAGCGGTTAACAGTGAAGGCTGTGTTAAGTGTTAAGGCTTCCTTCTGGAAACTGTGCGTTGTTTTTCTGTTGAAGATGTCCATCTTCTCCCTAACATGTGTTCATCCAGGTTTCCTGTGTGTGTCAGCCCCACCACCTCCAGGGCCTCACTCATCCTCCTGCTCCTGACGGCGCTGTGTGCACCGGACCCTCCACTCTGGGGAGGGCTTTTCTAGGGAATATTTCACAACACCAGTCTTTTTCAGTATTTCAACTTGATTCATAACAGAAAAATTGCACTCAATTTAGAAATTAAACCAATAAATTCCTAAGGAAACACAAAGTCCCCCCTCTTGCTGACTGGCAGCCGTGTGTCCTAGTGTTTCTGTGCGTGGCACTGCCGAAGCTGTACAGCAGCTCCTCCATGGCAGCCGTTCACAGCTGTGAAATTCAGTTCACTGTGTATGAAATCACACGTATAGACCCACACAGCTCTAGCAGATTCTCCCAACACTTCCATCTAAAATATCAGAAAGTATTGTACCACTTTCAGATTCTGTACCTCAATTTAGTGTGACCTTCCATTTATCTTGCATTAGAATAGGAGGAAATTTGCCTCACTCCTGATGTGTCTTTTATCTATGTTATTAATTTAATTGACCGTACTTACGTGTACTTGCTTTGGGTCGTGTGCATAACATCATTTAGAAACTTTCTCTTCAGTGTCTTTTTGGGCGGTGAGTGGAGATTCTTTTGTAAGGGAGATACTGAGGACAGGCTGCCTATGTGACATTGTGCAAAACTTTTATAAAATCAGATGTGATTTGGTCAACTGGAAGCACAAGAATGTTCTAAAATGAGAAAATTTCTTCATTCCCAGATGTTCCCATATCTGAAAGTGGTTGTGAGGTCTCAGAATACAGTGTGGAGATGACAGAGCCAGAGGATGTGGCCTCGGAGGTGTATCACGGGCCAGAGCTGCAGTGCTCTGTGGGCAGCCTGCTTCCCGGGACCACATACCGCTTCCGAGTGAGGGCTCTGAACGACGGAGGGGTGAGTGCCGCCACACCACCCTCAGGACACAGAGTGCTGGTTCTCTTTTTCTACCCCTGAGACTCCTCACATATATAATTTATGTGTGTGTGTGTGTGTGTGTGTATTTTTTTTTTTTTATTGACAGAGTTTCAAGCTGTTGCTCTGGGAAGAGTGCCGTGGCATCATAGCTGACATCAACCTCCAACTCCTGGGCTCAAGCAGTCCTCTTGCTTTCCCTTTTCCATTTTTAGTAGAGACAGGGTCTCATTTTTTGCTCAGGGTGGTCTCAAACTCGTGAACTCAAGCAATGTACCCGCCTTGGCCTCCCAAAGTGCTGGGATTACAGGCTCGAGCCCTTGCACCAGCCTCATTTCTGACTTGGCAGTGGCACTGGAAACTTATGTTTGTTCTGTTCTCACCTCATTCTGTTAATCCAGCACTGAAGATCATTAAGAGACCACCCTGTAGATGCCTTTGATAGTTTTTAAGAAAGTTCTTATTGTCTCCTTGCCTTTATTTTGTTATGGGAAATTAGGGCTGCAAGTGCTTCTAATAAAAGTTCTCTGCCACTTTCTGAGCTTACCAGCAATGTCTTAGGCCAGAGTTTAAAACTTGAAGGGGGTCAAGACTGGGGACACCAGCTTATTTGCTTTTTGGTTGTTTCAAGTGAAAACTGAGCTCTCCGGCTCTTCTTCCTTCTGCCCTGTCTAGAGCTGTCAATCTGAGTGTCCGTGTTTTATCCACACAGCTGCTGTCCTTTTGTTCCTTGAAATTGCAGAATGAGGTGGATTTGGGGAGAGATTCAGACTGAGCAGTAGGAGGCCCAGAAACTGTGGGCTGCTTGGTGTGTGACAGATGGGTGGAGACTTTTGGGAGGGCAGCCCACCAGTGCTCAGACCCCCCCAAAAGTCCCAGGGATTTGTACAGATGAGCTCCATGCAATAGTTAGATCCAATTAATTGATAAAAATTTTTTTTTTTCCATTGGGGATTCATTGAGGGTACAAGAAACCATGTTACACTGGTTGCATTTGTTGGGTAAAGTCCCTCTTACAATCGTGTTTTGCCCCCAAAAGGTGTGGCACACACCAAGACCCCAAGACCCCCACCCCCTCGCTCCTTCCCTCT
>CAUYON010028772.1:0-16083 GCA_963573935.1 Arctocebus calabarensis | reverse complement strand
AAGTTAACTGATGACTCCATACTGAGCCTCAGAGTCAAAACTAATTATAACTTTTGAAATGGATTTATATGTTCAGTTAGACTAAATAAAGACTTTATGTGTTTAGTTAGACTAAATAAAGACTTATTGATTGGAAGTAACATTTTTTCTATTTAAATCACCTGAATTTCAGGTCACTTCTTCTCCCACTCCAATCTTCACCATATATATATGTGTATAAAGTGTCATGAGGGTCAAATATATTTGGGAAAAGTTTTTTTTTTTTTATTTTGGATTTCTAGTTTATTACAAGTAAGTATAATATGGTGAAGGCTATGTTAACCAGTTTGATTGGAAAGTATTTTGTTCTCAAATTTTAACACCAACTTGACAAATACAACAGTCTCAGTAAATACATGATAAATTTGTTTGTTTTTGAGACAGAGTCTCACTATGCTCACTATGTCACCCTTAGTAGAGTGCTGTGGTCTCACATCTCACAGCAAGCTCAAACTCTTGGGCTTAAGCGATTATCTTGCCTCAGCCTCCCAAGTAGCTGGGACCACAGGTGACTGCCACAACACCCAGCTATTTTTTGGTTGCAGTGGTTATTGTTATTTGGCAGGCCCGGGCTGGGTTCGAAACTGCCAGGTCTGGTGTATGTGGCTGGCGCTCTAGCCACTGAGCTACAGGCAGCGAGCATATGATAAAGTTATTGTTGAGTATATGAATCAATAAAAGTTCTTTTCTTTTTTTGAAAAGAGACAGAGCCCCAAGCTGTCACCCTGGAGAGAGTGCTGTGGCATTACAGCTCACAGCAACCTCCAATTCCTGCACTCAAGCGAGTCTCTTGCCTCCGCCTTCCAAATAGCTGGGACTACAGGCACCTGCCACAAAGCCCAGCCATTTTTTGGTTGTAGCCGTCATCGTTGTTTGGCAGACCCGGGCTGGATTTGAACTCGCCAGCTCAGGTGTACGTGGCTGGCGCCTTAGCCCGTTGAACCACAGGCGCTGAGCCTCAGTAAAAGTTCTTTAAAGATAAGAGGCAATGCTATTGTTGTAGGCATTGTGTAAAAAAAGATTTGAGAATCCAAAGACGGATTCTTTTTAATTCTCTTATGTTTCCTAACAGGCTGAGTCTATGCCCTCAAACAGTTCAGTTAGAGAAAGTAAAATAAGTGGCAATATTCTTTGAAAAATGATGTATCCACTCCACCAGAAAAGCCAGGGAAAGCCTTTGACTGGGATTTTGAAGGATAAGCTGTTTTCTTAGGCTGAAAAGGAGGGGAGCACATTCCCACAAAAGGGAGAGTCTATCAAAAGTACTTTCTGTTGGGACTGTGGGTCTCAATCACACTGCGCAGTAGAAATACCTGAGGACCTGCTCCAAACCAAAATACCTTTGGAATTTGGGGGCTAATGGAGCTTGACTGAAGGACAATAAGGGGCATGAATTCATTGTTCATGATAAAAGTGGTACTCTTGGTACAGTGTCCCCCACCACCAATCTCAAAAAAGAGAGGTCAATACAATCACTAAGTTTAGTTATAGTAAAAAAATTCTTTAATTTGATCACTAATCTTTCTTTTACATTAACTCTAAAAACCTGAACTGTTTGAGACTCTTCCCTTCACAGGTTCCCTAATGAACTCATTATCAAAGTTCCTACTTTGTTTCTCTGATGGTGACATTTGTAGATTTTACCCATATATCAGATATTTACCGTGATTGGTCCTTTCTTTGTGTGTGTTTCCAGACAGAGTCTCACTCCATTGCCCTGGGGAGTGCTGTGGTGTCATAGCTCACAACAACCTCAAAATCCTGGACTACGGCAATCCTCTTGCCTCCCCAGTAACTGGGACTACAGGCACCTAGCACAATGCCCGGCTTTTTTTTTTTTTTTTTGTAGATATGGGATCTAGCTCTTGCTCAGGCTGGTCTCAAATGAACTCCTAAGGTCAAGCAATTCACCTACCTGGGGCTCCCAGAGTGCTAGGATTATAGGCACTGTACCCCAGCACCATGATTGTTCTTTGTTAATAACTGCTCTTTGCTCCCCTCCTGACGGGGAGTTTGCAGTCTTTCTATCTGCTTGTTCTCACTGAGTATTAAGAAAACAGAGATCCTTCTAGGCAGGAACTCTGGCAATATGGTTTTATTTCTCCCTGGCTGTTATCTAAATATATTTCTAACTAGGTTTTCAAACATGGTAGACATAGCACTGGATTTAAGGAACAGGTGTTTGAGTTCAAATATCAGTCCTTTCCACTGCCTGACTACAAATTTGTGCAAATGAATACCTTAAGTTCTTTGAGCTTCATAAGGTATTGTGAGTATTGCCATAAAATAACATAGGCTACAGTACAATTTCATGTTAATTGAGTTTGATTCCTAATACATTTTTTTCTGTTTTCCAGAAGAATATCATCCTTAGTAGATAAACACGTCTAGTTGCTTCTTACAACAGGGTTTGACACCATTTTCTATAAAACCAAACCATATACATTTATGGCTTTGTGGCCCACAGGTTTTCTATCACAACTTCTCAACTCTGTTTTTGCAGCAAGAAAACAGCCATCGAAAATACATAAATAAATAGTCTTAGGTGTATTTAATAATTCTTTAATATACAGAAAGAAGTTTATTGGCTTTAAGACAATTGTTTGCTTACCCAGTCTTAAAAACTGGAAGATAGTAGCGCATGAAGAAAGGAACTCACAGTCTATGTAATACCAATAGCAGATAGTTTTTATGCTCACAGATTCAAATCCTAAATCCTAAATCTATTACTAGCTTCAACAATTTTACATATCCTTATCTTGCACCTCAATTTCATCATCTGTGTTGTATGAACAATGGTGGTATCCTCTCCATAGCACTTTTGTCTGAATTAAATAGATAAAGTTTTCTAATGAGTTACTGATATGTGATAATTTTTATACATATATATGCATTTATTTATGTTGGACCAGCATGTTTTTAATGTATTTCTTGCTTCTTCCTCTTTAAGTCTTCAATTTGCTTCTCTTTCTCTTTCACTCATCCACATGGCTATGATCCTAGTGCATTTCTTCAACCCATGACATTGCAAGTTAATGAAGCCTACTTACTTTACATTCTTCCTCCTCACATACAAGCTTAACCTCATTTTTCCTAGGAATCATAACAGCAGAGGAGGCAATATGTAAAATGTTGCGATACATATATGTAAGGAAGGATTGTAGAAGACTTTGTTTATTTTTGTTCAATAGAAAATGTTATATTTGTAAAGGTTTGCTTGAAAGTGGGACAACATATTATACTTGAATCAAGAAAGAGACCCACAACGCATAGAATAATCACACTCCATTAGCATAATCTTTACCCATATCAGCTATTAATCTTGTTTTCTTTGCATATATGGCCCATATAGATGATATTTTAAAACAAAATTATGTATTGAATATAAATATAGTCGACTGTACAAAGGCAAATGTGAAACTCTTCACTCAATTTATGCTAATGTCCATAAACCTGGTGGTCTGAGAACAAGAGAATGGGGAATCTGGTTTGGGGGGGAGCACCTGTATGCACCAGGCACTCTACTAAGATCTTTGCATATGTTCCTTAGTTTATTCCTCACAAATAGACCCTATTGTTAGGATCTTAAAGATGAAGAAACTAAGACTCAGAGAGTTTAAAGTAAATTGTCCAGTATTACATGGCAAGTATAGGGTGGAACTTTAATAATAAACCCAGGCATGTACCACTAGTCCTTATATCATTTACCTTCTCATTTTCACTGACTTGATCATTTAATTAAAAAGTAAAAGTGAATTAATGTCCTTGTCAGTAAAAATAATCAAGTCAGTCTGAGTATGACACATTCTGTTCTCTGAAAACTACTGCTATTGCCATTACATAGACTAGATGTTACACACTATGAAATGTTTCAAATAAAATAGTTTTCTTAAACTGTTAGGTTAGATTGGACTTGAAAGTTTTACTCCCAGATATCAGAATGTAAATCCTTAAAGAACTTTTGCCACTTTATCTGTGGAGTAAATGGTGATACTTTAAACAGTCACTCCTGTGCTTTTGAATGTCAATAAAAAACTCACACTCATATTTTCCTCAGATCCCTTGAAACTCCACTGGCAATTTCCTATGTGTTCTTGTTTCTTACCTTAATCTTCCCTGAGAAGAGATGAATTACCAATGAATATTTCATTTGTAAGACTCATATGTAAAGTGACATAGTGAGGAAATACTATATTAAAGATATTTCAATGTGGAAACCACAGTTGGGGGAAAATACAACAAAATTAACTGAAAAATATCTTAATATTGAGTAATTAAAAGTATTTCTCCCTTAAAGGTCAGGAAGATTATCTTGCTCCTCTTTTCCATGGGGATCTCTATGGTATTCGATAAGCTGCCTATGGAGAAAGCACAGAGATAAGTGTAAACCCACTCAAATATTGGATCTACAATCACATATATTTAGAGATACACATGCTCATATTATTCATTGCCTTAGTCTGTTTAGTGTTGTTATCAAGAAATAACTGAAGGCAGGTAATTTATAGAGAAAGGAAGTTTGACTTATGATACTGCAAATTGTACAAGCAATGTGACCTCAGCACCCATTTGGTTTCTGAGGACTTCAGGCTGCTTTGACTCACGGGGTGGAACATGAAATAATGCCAGCATGTTGAGAGATCCCATGGCAAAGAGAAGCAAGGGGTGGGGAGAGGTCCTAGGTTTTTTTTTTTTTTAACAAACATCTCTTAAGAGAATTAATAGAACAAGAACTTGCTAACCTCCAAGAGTATGTAAGTTAGTCTATTCGTGCGTTATTATAATCATAAAGGATACACCTCCATGACCAAAACACATTCTACTAGATTCTAGCTCCCATCACTACCAGACTGGAGATTAAATTTCAACATGAGTTTTGACGAGAATACCCAAGCAATACCATATGTTGAAGACTTTCTAATTGTTGCTTGATTGAGCAGCATCAGCCCAAATTGTGTATTCAGAGCCTTCTTTCTATTTTGGTTTCTCCTTTACATCTAATCAAGTGGGCCTACCTTTTGTACTTGTCCCTACTTATCTTCTATGATTAATTAGCAGTCACGTAAGTATTGCTAAGTGATCAATTAGTGCTATTGTGGATTACAAACTTCAATTTGCTAAATGTTCTCATAGGATTGCACATACATAATAATTGTTTCTGAAGATATCCGACCTCCTTTTCCCATTTTACTAGCCAAAGTAAGCCTTGCCCACCTTACATTTGTGGATAAATTACAATAACAACTTTTAATGATGGCATTTGATATTACTTGAAGGAAAACATAATATATGGAAGACAAAAACATTATTTTGAAACTAAAGTATAATTTTATTCCAAAGTATTTTTTTTTCACCTTAACAGAAAATAATGAGTCTTTTTGTCAGTCTGTTTAACTACTTTTCTAAACAACAAATTATTTAATCCTGCTTATGAGAATGTGGACAAATTCTGTATGGTGCCACCATCAGAGACAATATATCAAATAGAATAGAAACAATATGCTTTGTTTACTATCATCATGCATGCCTCAAAAGAATTATTTCCTGAGGGATAGGCTTTAGAAATTTAAATAATATATATTTATTTTAATGGTAAAACTACCCCCAAAACACCATGAAGTGAAACACTGTTATTGATCTGAGTTACAAAAACCAGGCTGCACTCTGCTCAGCTTCCTTATTTGAAGATTGCACTTAAGATAACATGACCCCAAAGAAACCATTGAAAAATAATTTTGAATTTTAAAAATTTTCTTCCAGACCTAAAGCACAAAAGTGAGATTATATGACCTATTTAAGCCATTACAGTTGAGTCCACATGGAATGCATATAGACTATATTTTATTTTTCAAGTCAAACTACATTGTCCTCAGAGATGGAATGTAGTTTAGAAATCTATTCCAATGTAGTGAATTTTCCAGAATAAGGACACGATGGGTTAAGATGTGTAAAAAAGGAAAACATTCACCTAGAAAACCTAAACCTAGCCCCGATCACATTTCAGAAATGACTCCAATGAATCAATAGTTTAAATGGGATAGAGAAAGAGACACAATTTCACTAATGAGAAAATTGTATTTGAGAACAGATTTAATCCTTATCTATTTATTTATTGCCTCCAATGTTTCAGCCATTCTGATAGGTGTTTTGATGCAGAAATGCCCCTATTTTAAAAGAACCTAGACTCTGGAAATGAAGCAAATTTCTAGTATTTGAGGATCATGCCTTGATTTGTTCCTCCGCTTCACTTTATCATATGCAAGCAGTTAGATCAACTTTTCTCTTTTCCTTAATGTGTTTTAGGCTGTGGTCTGTTTTTATCCTCCAAAAATTCATATGCTGAAATGCTAACCTTGAAGGTGATAGTGATAATGAAGAAGATATGATTAGTTTATGAAGACAAAGCTCTTATGAATGAAACAGGTGCCCTAATAAAAGAGTCCAAAGAGAGACGCCTCACTCTTTACAACACATGAGACCACGACAAGATGTCATGTGTGAACCAGAAAGTGGGCCTTCATAACACAGAAAATCAGTCTTGATATTGGACTTCTTAGTATTCAGAACTGGAAGAAATAAATTTCTGGCCAGGTGTGGTAGCACACACCTGTAATACAAACATTCTGGGAGGCTGAGACAGGTGGATTGCTTGAACTCATGGGTTTGAGACTAGCCTGAGGAAGAGTGAGACCCTGTCTCTTAAAAAAATAGCCAAGCATTATGGTAGCAACTGTGGTCCCAGATAATCAGGAGGCTGAGTCAAAAGGATTACTTGAACCCCAAAGTGTGAGGTTGCTGTGAGCTATGACAGTATAGCACTCTACCCAGGGTAACAAAGTGAGGCTTCTGTCTCAAAAAGAAAAGAAAAAAAATTTCTGTTGTTCTGTTGTTCATAAGCCAATCAGTTTATGGTATTTTGCTACAGGAGCCCAAACAAACGAAGACACTCTCTACACTATATACAGGTAGACACTCCCCAGGTTACAGGTTTATTCTTAAGTGGAATTTGTATGTAAATTGGAATGGGTTCATTTACCTACTACCTGTAATTGCCTCCATTCATAAATGTGAGTTGTATGTAAGTCAGATGTTTGTAACTTGGTGATTGCCTGTACCAACACTCCCAGTTAAGGCTCTGTTCAAGTTCTACATTAACATATTCATATATGGTAAAGTGTCAAGTCATACCTTTGCTGTTCTTTCCCAGCAGAATTTGAAAAATATAAGATCAAGATATTCTTCTTACATTATATTGAACTTTTTCCTCAATACGACCTGTTTTCTGCAAAATATCCCCTAGAGTCCTGTTGATGGTTATTGTTATAAGTTCCTTGTCTAATTATTCATTGTCTATTACATGGTAAAATATATTGTTTCTGGAAATCTTTTTTAAACATATTGCAACTCATATGAATAGGTGAGTCCTGTGTAATGTGTATGGACAGACTACCAACCGAGTTCCATATATTGATCATTAGTTGCACTTGAGTCAGAAAATAATTCAGCATTTTTCATTGTTGTGAGATTGAAATGCCAATTATACTACAACTGATACAAACTATATGGAACTTATTTATGATATATGAAGAGGCTAAAAATATTGTTGTCACTTTGAATTATATTCAAGTACAAAAATCTGTCTCTAGATATCACCTTCGAGAAAAAAAAAGGAATTCTCATTTTAAGTTGGGACACATTATCCTTGAACCTAATTTTTCAGGCAGGTAGTGATCCCTGCGTTTCCTTTTTAGAAATATTACTTATCAAGTTATTCATTATCTGGATAAAATGCTAAAGTGTTTTTGACAGATCAGAGGAGCATAGCTTGCAAAATGCTGGTGTCCATTAAAATGGCATGTTGTCTTTGACCTTCTTCATTTTTGGAGACAACTTTAGAGATTCAACTTATTTTCTAAAATCTTTGACAAGTTTGTTTAGAGAACACAATATATGTCTTGTCATGATAATTTCAGGAGCAAAACCACCTAAAGACTTTCATCTCTTGAATCAAGTTTAGCAGTGAGAATGATAATACTATCATCCCCAAAGGACAAAGGAAAGACAAAGGATAACACTGAAAATAACATGAGTTTGATACTGATACTTCTCAACAAGGATAAATGCTAAATATGTGGATAGTAAGAGTTATCCTGAATCATCAGTTTTTTTCTCTCTCCTCCCCACCAGTTCCTATTAAGATGGTCTAGTTCTCTATGACATCTGACATGTGTATTAATAGGAAATGATCATACTCAAAAGTGCATGTTCCCAGAAATACAGCCTGATGATCTTCCTTTATCCTTTTCTATATGGTCTCCAAAAGATAAAGGAAAAATCAGACAAGTTTGAACATATTTGGGCATAGAAATGGCTCTAGCTTGGTTGTGGATGGTGGAAATGAGTGAGGGGTGTGTGTGCATGTCTGTGCCTATATGTTAAGAGGAATAAGGTAGATGTAGAAGGCCACAGAGCACATAATCTCAAAAATATCAACATTTTAATGTCTTATAAACTATATATCATACTGAACCCTTGATAAAACTTAGTTTATTTGTGATAGCTACTTATTTAGAAATTGAGTCTATGATAGGTAATTGCCCATTGCATTACTACACTCTGAACACCTTTAAAGATTATGACTCTGTGTGTGTGGTGGAGGAGCAGGGTAGGCAATGAATCTTGTTCTTTCCATGAATAAAATGGAGAGAATCTCAGAATAGAAAGTTGTCACTTTCAGGCTAGAATAAAAACTCTTTTAAAACAAAGTGTATTTTTCTTTTTTTTTTTCTGAGATTAGTACAAATTATTTCACACAAAAGTAATAAAACTTATTGTTAATATAAAAAGATCAGTAATAGAGGGAACTGAAATTTAAAGAAAATCTTTTCAATTCAGGCAGTTATTTAGCTTTTCCTTTTTATTCATTTGCTTAGAGAATAAATATTTATTCACTCTCTATGCATAGCATGTGCCTCTCCTTCAGAGTGGACATTAGTGGTTGCCTTCAAGAAAATGACAGTCCAGAGAGAATTAAGAACGAACTTTAAAAATGTAATACACAACATAAGGAAATACTCTAAAAGAGATGCAAAATGTGTTTTGTGAAAATTCAGAGAGATGTTATAGTTGAAGGGCTCAGGAAAGAACTCACACAGGAGGTAACTTTTGAGTCATGGGTTGTATTTTCAAAATGGAATTCTAAGCACAGGTTTTTCAAATGATGGTTAATGGAAAAATTTGCTTGAATGAGGTGATGGTCACTTACACTGGAAGCACTTGGCATAAGTCTTGAAGGCCAGGCTAGGAAAATTAGTCATACATATTTATATATTTAAGAACATAAGAAATATAATTCAGATGTCACAGATATACCCCAAGTCATTTTGCTTTGTGAAGCTGAAGGGACATTTTTGAAACAAAATATAATCAGATTGCTCATCTGCTTATTTTTCCCTCTCTTCTTTGGCAAAACTTCCTCAAATCTTAATGTACCTACAAGGTCCTCATGACCTGAACATTATCTCCCTTTGCAGCTTCCTTCCGATCTGCTTTCAACATTTCCTATAGATGGGAGTTCTTGCCAGTATTGACTATACACCTTGACATGTCCCAAATCTAGACCTTCTCATTGCCTTTCCTTGTTTGGAATATTCTTCCTGCTAAACATAAACTGGATTGCTGTTACTCATGCTTCAGAATGCAGGTAAAATATCAGTTTCCTGATGTTCCTGATAGGTCCACTATGAACCCTGCCTCCTACTCTCTGAACAAATTCTGTCCATAATCATTCTACAATTTGTAATAATTAAATGACACCACAAATAAAGACTAACATTTATTAAGCAATCATTATGGATCAGAAACTATACTAACTGTTCAATGAATGTTTGCTGAATGGATGTGTGAACGAATACAATAATCAATGAAATTATCTAAGAAATACAAATTAACAACTCAGATTTCATGAAATCTTAAGTATACACCTGCTTTTGGTCCCCCATTTACAATAATATGTGGCTACATAATTAGTACAATTTCTGGTTTGTCCTTTGCATATACAGGAATCTTCAGGAAATTATGAGAAATTCTAATAATTATTCCAAGATATTACCTCAGAAAAGCCAATATAATAGAATATTTGGTAATAATAGCCAAAATTGAGTAAGTGATTACCATATATAAAATATATGTAAATATATAAAACATCTCTGTATTCCTCCATACCTGTGTGAAATATATGTATGTGTGTGTGTGTGTGTGTGTGTGTGTGAGCTCATGCATGCGTACATTTATTAAATCCTCACAACATCCCAGTGAGACTAATTTAGTGTCACCCATATGTTACAAAAGGGAAAATAAGACCCATGAAGGTTAACTAACATCTCCAAGGGCTGTATGTAGTGGATCTTAAAGATAGGAACAAGGAAGGACCGCCTTCATGCTCCTTTACCCTAAGTCTTTCCATAATGCGTTCCTACTGAGGCTCTTTCTCTGAGCTAACGGTTGGCTGCAATATATTTGGAACCTCTTTTTGTCCTCTGAACAGAAGTCCTCTTGGATAGCATGTCTCCAGCAAATATGGGTGGGTGCCCCAAAAATAAAAGGTTCTTAAACTTGAATTTCAATGAACACCAAACATTTATGATTATTTAGTTCTCAAATATTACACAAAACATGCAAAACTTATTTTTAATGCAAAATTCAAATTCAGCTGAGTATTCTGTATTTTATTTTATAAATATATAAACCCTACTAAACAAAATCCAGTCCTTCTACTTCCTAGAGTCCAGAGTGAGGAGGCAACTTGTCCTGTTTTTCTACCACAGGCCTTATTCTCAGTTTCTATTTGCTATTTTAGTGGGCTCTGGGTAACTATTTTTGTCCCCTGTTTTTGTTTGCATTGTCCATTCTGAGCAGGTCTTCTACCATCTTTTGCATAGTTCAGCACAATTTTTTCTCTTAATATAAGTTTATTTAGTACCACATATATGACTGCCTCTTCATCTCTCCAGTGCCTCTAGCCTTCTCTCTCTGTCTTAGCCCATTTCACTCCCTCATCTCTCAACAAGTTATATCTTATAAGGATTAAAAAAAATCCCTGGAAACTTCTTGGTTTAATTGTGTCCCCCACCTAGAGAACGTTCTTCTAAATTTCCATTTCTACTTTTTGCTATTTCGGTTCTGACCATATGGTTCTTTAGGTAGTTGATGTTCAGTAAAAGTTTGATTGCCAAATTTTATGTCTGTTTATAATGTGTTCATAAGTTTGTGTTTAGGCAGCATATTTCTCTCATAGAAGAGAGAGTTTATCAGGCAACTCAGGTTGGCAATTATCAGGAAGTCTCCTGGAAAAATGGGGAAGAGCAAGGTGCATATTTGTTTCTAGGACCTGTTGAATATTGGCAAGCCAAGAGTACATACTTTGCATAGATGTTCAGTTCATCAAGCTGAAAGGGCCATCAGAGTTGACCTTATTAAATTCAGATAATATATAAAGAGACTTACAAAATGAAAAGTGACTTTGATGAGAAAAGACAGGATTCTCAGTTAATATACACAGTCATCAATTTGTTTTGTCAGAAAAAGTGCTATAGTGGAATTGCTACTTGAATCTGAGCTCCAATCTTAATGTGCATAGCTGCTTGATACTTGTAAAGTCATTTGTCCTTCTGGCATTGTAACTTACATTTCTCTGAAATGGAGATAATAATATTGAGCTATCTACCTCACATAATTGCTTTAAGGATCAAATGAAATTATGTAGGTGACAGCCCTCTGTAAACTGTCAAGTGATATGTGAATTAAAAGAAGTATAATTTGTAGCCATTTCTACTGCAAAAAGGAGTGAAGTTGGTGTCTTTAAGGTGGCCATTTTCCTCAGGGTTAATGCTATAAGTCAATGACCCAATCCCTTTTCTGAGCCCTCTCTACCACACTTGGGCTATTGTAAAAAAAAAAAAAAAAAATTAGCACAGCTGCTCTGATCATCTGTAGTCATTAAAAGGATTAGAGAGGTTTTTTTTTTCCTTTTCTAATAATAATGTATTAGTCTTAGCCTACTGACCAAATTCCAGTCTCGGTAATTGTCTGCCTTCTTACTATTCCTTAATGGGGTTCAAAAGGTTAATTAGCTGTTAGCAAAATACTAAAGTACTTAATGGAGGTAATCTAGAAAGACAATATGTAAATAGAGAGCTTTGGTGAATGACTGAGTAGATAGTTGGCATAAATAGCTAAAGAACTGTCCATTTTATCAATATTCTGTTAATATAATAAAAAGTCATTTAAAAATAAAAAACTTTTTTTGCCAAAGATAGCTTTATTATAAAAAAAATTAGCAAAATTTAAGATTGAGAAAAGCTTTTTAAAAATCAGCCAAAAACTGTCAGCACAAATAATGAATATTTAAAAGAATAATAAAAAATAACATTACATTATTTTTTGAACTGAAAATCGATAGATAGGTAACATAACTTGTATTGACTTAAAGGAAAAACCTTATTAGGGTACTGATATATTCTCCAAGATGAGAATGTGCTTATTTGTATATTTATGCACTGGCATATTCTACTGGTAATCTATTTTGTAGTTATAAGCTTGATTGATTTAACAGAAGTCAATTTGCGTTATATATTTACATAATTATCCTCATATGTATGGCCATTCAGAAGTAGCATATGTTTCTTTTGTTTGTTTGTTTAGATTTTGTTCAGTAATTTTCAGATACATTCGTAAAAGGCATAACCTGGAGAGTGCAATAGTAGAAATGATATGAAAGGAGGTGATTGGTATGTGAATCTTTCACCAGTGACAGTAACCTTTGCAAAATCACTAAAAAATTTTAAATTATCTTTTAATCATATAAGTGCACATAAATATACATACATATTCATTTGAACATATACACATTCATTTATGTATATGTCTGTATGTGTCTCTGTAAGGTCTTTTTAATTCTTGTCATTGAACACTTTTCTTGTCTATCATTTGTTTTCTGGCAAAGATGAGACTTTATTTGAGGGGAAAGAGAGAGGTAACTAATTGAATAAGACAGAAATCCATCATATCTATTTCCATAGAAAATTTAGACAAATTCAATAAAAATAAAATCTACAATAAAGTAGGAACATAAAATTAAAAAAATGGAAAATAGAAATGTTCCAACCACAAGTTCAGTTGTGTTCCTTGACAACCACCGACTAAAGGAAACACAGCTGGATTCAAAAGGGGGCTGTTAAAGAAGAAATATTAATATTTCTTCAGAAGATAACAGTTTTTTCCAGTACTAAATTTAAAAAGAAATGGGTTATACAGTCCTTGACATAGAGATATTCTGAGTAATACAAAATAAATTGTCCTCAACAATGATGACATAGGGAGAAAAAAAAAGAATTGAAATCCACATAGCTTTTACTTCAAACTGCCATTAGTAAGCACAGAGGGAATAAAATTTTTCACTGGTGTGACAAAAGACAGGTAAAATCATGCAAATTTCTGGTGGTTTGACTCATTCTCAGTATGGAACTTTAAGTATCAAGTGGAATAGACATGGAATGTTTGACTCTTAAGACATTTTCCCTAAATAATACATTATGACACAGAAAAAATACTTGATTATATCTCTAAATTAAAATATGACATTTAAAGGAACTATGCTTATTCTATGCAAAATATATATTATATATGGAGGCACCTGATAGCTATTTAAAATCTCATAAATGAGGCATGTCTACCCTTAACTAATGAAATCACTTTCAGATAAAACTATAACAAGGTGTCATTTTCCCAGGACCCAAAGGGACAATTAGTTTTCTTAGAACAGGTGCCCATTAAGCCAGAGGCTCACAGCCAAACTTCTTCCAAGCATTGTCAGTTTTTACTTTCTTTCTAGCCTCCCACTCACTTTTCTTCTCAAGGCACATTGACTGGGTTACTCACTGATCCACCAAAACTGTGCTTGATAAGACACTGATGATCTGTTTTGCTAATTTCAGTGGATACTTTTCATGTTCATCGTCCTTCCCTTATTCACTCAACAAATATTTATTGATTGTCAGACAGATCTCAGGCACTCCATTAATGGTGAGAAAGATATAATCAAATAATATAATTTCAATAATGATAAGTGTGATGAAGCAAACATACAAGATACTAAGAAAGCTTATAACAAAGGACATCCCTAAATCATGGGAGATCAAGGTGACATGATCCCATGTCCCACCCTGATGGGCCTCCATAGGCACACTGGCCAAGGATGCCCCCTGCAACTGCGCCCACTGGGTTTCTGCAGGCATACCTTTGGCCAGGGACTCCCCCTGCAACTGCGGCCCTGCACCTCACGCATGACAGGCCTCTGCAGGACCAACTTTGGCAAGGGACTCCGTCAGCAACCTCGAGGCCACGTGGCCTGCATCTGCTGAGACTCTGCAGGCCTATCCCCGGCCAGGGACTTGGCCAGCAACCACGAGGGCCTACCACCCGCACTTGCCAGACCTCCATAGGCCCACTGCTGGCCAGGAACTCCCCTGGTGACTCCATGCCCCTGCCTTCGACCAAGGACTCCAACAGTGACCATGAGGCCCAATGCCCCGTGTCTGCCAGACCTCCACAGGTATACCCCCGGCTAGGGACTCCCCGTGCTACCTCATGGACTCATGCCCCACACCCACCAAGCCTCTGCAGGACCACCTTTGGTCAGGGGCTCCACTGGCAGCCACACGGTCCAGCATCCCCCGTCTGTGGGGCTTCCTCACCTCCACCCCTGGCCAGGGACATTGCCAGTTCCTAGGCGCCCTGCACCCTGAATCCATCAGACCTCTGCACAGCCACCTCCGGCTGGGGACTTCAGGAGCCACACAACCTGAATCCTCCATCCTGTACCCTCTGAACCATCTGGCCAGGGACTCTAGAACCTGTGGGATGAGGTTCCCTCCCACAGGAGCCCTCCTTGCCTCTGCGTGGAGCACTCCTCCTGGCCAGAGACTTATAGAACCTTGAGCTCTCTTTGCCAAAGTCACCTGGCACTCGAAGAAACATGTGCACCATCCACTGCCCTGCTGCTGGATGGGGGGGGCACACTCAGGAGTTGCTCCCACAGTCAGAACTCCCTGGTTGGGGCAGTCCCAGAGGAGCTACACAGGGTCACTCCCTACAAAGTTCCAGCAACAATAGAGTGATCCCAGCAGGGTCTAATCTTGGAGAGACAACTCCCCAACTCTGAGGATGGCCAGAGGCAACAGAAAAAAACAATCATGGGGTGGAATAAATGGAAAAACTCTGGCAATATGAATAATCAGAGTAGATCAACTCCCCCAAGGAATGACAAGACAGACACATCACAAAATGGCATGCATAAACAAAATGGCAGAGATGTCAGAAAACGAATTCAGAATCTAGATAGCAAATAAGATCAACAGAATAGAGGAAAGATAGAATTAGATTTTCAAGGAGTAATCCAAAAGATGTCTCAAGAACTCAACAAATTCAAAGACAAAATGACCAAAGATTTTGACACATTGAGACAAGAAGTTGCAGCCCTCGAAGATCTGAGAAATTCAGTAGCTTCCCTCAGTAACAGAATGCAGAAAGCAGAAGAAAGGATTTCCGACATTGAAGACAAAGTTTTTGAACACTCCTAAACCTTCAAAGAGGGAGAGAAATGGAAGGCAAAAACAGATGACTGTCTCAGAGAGCTCTGGGATAACTCGAAGAAAACTAACATTCACCTCATAGGGATACCTGAAAACGACGAAGTGGCGTCAAAAGGCCTAGAGACTCTTCTCTATGAGATTATGAAAGAGAATTTTCCAGACATGCCAAGAGATTCTGAAATTCAGATAGCAGACAGTTTCAGAACCCCAGCATGACTCAACCCGAATAAAACATCCCCCAGGCACATGATAATTCACTAAAGTTAATATGAAGGAGAAAATTTTGAAAGCAACCAGACGTAAGAAATCTATAACCTACAAGGGGAAGAATATTAGAATAACCGCAGATCTCTCTGATCAAACCTTTCAAGCAAGAAGAGAATGGACATTGGCT
>CAUYON010028770.1:0-24643 GCA_963573935.1 Arctocebus calabarensis | reverse complement strand
CAGTAGAGTGCTGTGGCCTCACAGCTCACAGCAGCCTCAGACTCTTGGGCTTAATTGATTGTCCTGCCTCAGCCTTCCAAGTAGCTGGGAATAGAGGCTCCTGCCACAGCACCTGGCTATTTTTTGGTTGTAGTTGTCATTCTTATTCAGCAGGCCCAAGCTGGGCTCCAACCACCAGCCTCAGTGTATGTGGCCAGTGCCCTACTCACTGAGCTATGGGCTCCAAGCCACCCTGCCCTCTTTCAAAGGTCCTTTACAACAGAGATCTCAGTGGTAGGTATTGATGGCAATTGGCTACACCCTCACACTACCCCACCCTGTGGTCTCCCTTTCTGGAAACTTTTTTTCACATGCATTCCTCATCATTCCTTCATGCAGCATCCCCTTACTAGGTGGACACATCCTCTCAAGCAACCCTGACTAATCCCACTGGCTCCCACCTCTCACTACCCATCTTACTCCTCTTTAAGCCCTGCCCTACAAGCTCCCCATTCTCTCAATCTGACCTCCCCATAGACTCTGGCATGTGGGATACCTCTTTTCTTTCTATAGCCTCCCATCATTCACCCCTTCTCATTGCCCTCTGACCCCAACATTCATGTCCTTCTCTTAAACAATACCCAATCCCCACCCCCTCAGGGGTGCTAATCCCCTTATCCTCAAACTCCTGTGGCCAATCTTCTCAAACCTACTAACTCCCCCTACAACACTCCCACCCTTCCTGTAAAAAAAGTCAATGTTTCATACTGGTTAGTGCAGGAATTAGGGCTCATCAGGGAAATTATTCAGCCTATGATCCCTATGCCCTCCTATCTACCATTCCTTCCAATACCTCCCATTACACAGTTTTAGATCTCAAAGATGCCTTTTCTACCATCCCCATCCATGAGCTTTCCCAACCCCTATTTACCTTCACCTGGACTGACCCTGATTCCCCCACCAGCCAACAACTCACCTCGATGGTCCTCCAACAAGGATTTAGAGACAGTCCTCATTACTCTGGTCAGGAACTTCAGCCTGACCTCCGTAGTTAACATTATCAAAAAATTCCACAGTTCTTTAGAACGTAGATGCACTTCTCTTATGCAGTGGGCAGTCCCCCACTGCCTCCTGGAAAGACATCATCCTCCTACTGTCTTTCTTGCCACCAAGGGGTATTGAGTGTCCCCTTCCAAAGCCCTGTTGACCTCTCCCTCTGTCCATTACCTTGGTATCCTCTTGCAGGAAGGAGAAAAACTCATTCCCCCTGACCACATTCAGGCCATCTCCTCCTTACCCCTGCCTCAAACAAAAAATGACCTCCTCTCCTTCCTGGGAGTTCTAGGATATTTTAGGGCCTGGCTTTCCAATTTTATGGCTTGGGCTAAAACTCTATACACCAGTGATAAAGACCTCCCCAACCGACCTCCTAGACCCGCACCAGCTTTGGTCAAGTTCCTTCCTCTGCCTACTGTAATCCCCTCTGTTCCAAACATTCTCTCCATCTCCCTGATCTCCGCTATCCATTTTCCTTCTCAGTGTCAGAACACCAAGGACATCCAGTAGGAGTCCTAACACAAAAACCTCACAATAATCACCTCCCAACAGCACTCCTCTCAAAACAAATAGAAGTCACAGCCCTGGGCCGGCCCCCTTGCTTCCAAGTGGTGGCAGCCACATCCCTTCATTTCCTGGGGACCCAGAAACTTACCCGCCATGCCCCCACACATCTACTTACCCCTCATAACATTCTATCTGCTTTAAAACACCAACACTTATCATGTTTACTTTGCACACCTCACTTACTCCAGCTCCCAATCCTCTTTATAGAAAATCCTAACCTCCACTTTCTCTCTGGCCCCATACATGACCCTTCATCTCCTTTAGTCACCCTCCACTCCCATGACCCTCACACTTTCCAGAATTCATTCTGTGATTGCTGGCCTTCAGTCATGGTAACATTACATTTTCCCAACGTCTCCCTCTTTCCCTTATTTAACCCCGAAGACACTTGGTTTATCGACGGCCCACTTCCACTGTTTCTTCTACGCCCACTGCTCACTCCTTTGCCAAGGCAGGCTTTGCCATTGTGTCTTCTTCCTACATTATCACCTCTACTCCTCTGACCCTGGCACCTCCTCACAACAGGCAGAACTCTTAGCCCTCACTAAAGACTTACAACTTGCACAAGCCTGCTCCATTAACATATACACAGATTCTAATATACTTTCCACATAATCCATCACCATGCAGCCATATGGCAAGAAATAGAGTTCATTACCACCCAAGTTTCCTCTATTGTCAATGCCACATTCATTAAAAACCTCCTGAATGCAGCCACTCTCCCAAAGGAAGTGCCACATTCATTACAAACCTCCTGAATGCAGCTACTCTCCCAAAGGAAGTAGCCATCATCCACTGTAAAAGCCACCAGAATAAAACAGATACAATTTCCAAAGGCAACCAAAGAGCCTATATAGAAGCCAAATGGGCAGCTCTATACCCTTATCCCCACCCTCCACCCCAGAAGGCCAGTACTTGTCCTTCAATAAATTCTCTCTGGTACATACATCAGAAGAACAGGACAATTACAGGCACCTTCCCACATGGGGAGGATGGGTCCTTCAATAGGGGAAATTTATTCTTCCTTCCCTCAAGCACAGAATATACTCTCCTCCCTCCATAAAAGCCTTTACACTGGCCTCAAGACTCTTTATACCCTTCTTTCTCCACCCCTTTGTCACCCATGACTATCTTCCCTTTAGAACACTAAAGTCTAGACTCAGCGCCCATAGCACAGTGGTTTAAGGGCCAGCCACATACACCGAGGCTGGCGGGTTCCAACCCTGCCCGGGCTAGCTGAACAACTGACAACTGCAACAAAAAAATAGCAGGGCGTTGTGGCGGGTGCCTGTAGTCCCACCTACTTGGCTGAGGCAAGAGAATGGCTTAAGCCCAAGAGTTTGAGGTTGCTGTGAGCTGTGACGCCACTGTACTCTACTGAGGGCAACATAGTGAGACTGTGTCTCAAAAAACCAACACACACACTAAGGTCTAACTCTCACCTCTGCCATTTCTAAGGCGCTGTGACTCCCATGGGCTGGTACTGCCCTCTCCCCTTTTCTCGCGCCCAACCACCCGAAGCCCCCTCCATCTCTGGTGGCCTGGGGCTGGGCTATGGGTCTCACGCTGTCCCATGCTGGCCGCTCTACCCACCTACCTCTGAGGCTGCCTGCTCCAGCAAGGTGAGTTCACTAAGCCAATTATCCCTACCGTTCCTGATCCACCAGCCTGGCTTCTCTGAATCTCGACCGCCCGGATCCTCCTCCCCCCTCCCGCAAAGGATTAGGAAAGGCCTCTCCTGATGGTGCTTGTTTATAAGAGCAAGGAAGCACCTGCCTGGGTGGCCGGCTGCCCCCAGTTTGGCCCCGTGGTGCACTTGAAGATGTAAGTACTTGAGCTCCCGGGCTCGGGTGGAAAAGGGCTAGAATAGGATGCGGCGGGGGATTCCCCTCCTTCCCCCGCCCCGTCTGACGTCGCCTCCTGCCCCAGCTCACAGAAATAGGTCTAGGGCTTCAGCCTCAACGCCTCCCGGTTGTACAGTGTCCTCCCGGGACTTGCAGGTTTCCAATGGGACCTCGGCCTGGCACAGCTTGAAAGAGGCCGGGGACTTGCGCCTTCAACCTGTGTTGCAGCCTGCAGAGCTGTTTTCGCTCCCGATGGCGGGGCTGAGGAATGCGGGTTGTATTCCGGGGGTGGCCTGGGACCACGCCTACTCCTCTGCTCCGGGCGGGGACGCCGTAGGTGATACCTGAGCGAGCTGGACTGGGTGCCTGCGGAGCCGCAGTGCTGACACTTGCAGGGCCGCTAACTCGTGTGCACTGGCAGGTGCGGAGGCGATGTGCTGACGGGAAAGATTTTCCGCATAAGGGACAATCCTTGACAGTGGTCCCCTGGCTTCCTTCAGGTTAAGTCCCTTCAGTCAACAGCCGCTTCTCTTCTGCGTAGTAGGGGCAACGGAAAATGGACGATGAAGGAGCCTGGGGCCAGGAGAGACCCTCGGTGGCGGGATGGTCTGCACGCCCCAGAGCTGCGGGCCTCCCCAGTAGGGCCTCCTGAGGTCGCGCGAACTCCGGCCCCAGCAGCAAATGCAGGGTTAAGTGCAACCATGGCCGTGCCCTCTGGGCTGCGTGCTGGCCGCAATGGGAGCCCTAGGAACCCGGGAGCGTCTGCAGGAGCAAAGCGCGGGTAGCGGTTAAAAGGAAGCGTTCCCCCGATACAGGGCAGGGGACGCGCCTTCGCCTGCACGACTCTCCGACCAGCTCACTGCTCCAGTCCGGGCCACCCTGCAGTCACGCTGCCGAGTTGGAGGAGCGCAGCAGAGCCAACTTGTTGAAATCCACGGGGAACGGCATTAGGTGGCCGGCTGGGAGGATGTGAGCCCTCCATGGACCCCCTCCACGTTTTTTGGTTCTGGAGAACTCAGCAAAGAGCAGGAAACGCTGCTTAGGAAGGCACCGCGAGCTGAAAGGGAGGACGGCTGAGCAATTACGCCGGCGCGGGTAGATGCGCTGAGCCGCAGGGTCCCTGGTCCCCCACTCACAGCCCAGCCTCAGTCCCTGGAAATTCCTTTAAACCAGAGCTGGCATTTTGTTGTTATTGTTAAATCTTCTGTATAGAGAACAGGTGGTGCCACATTTAATTTTATTTTATTTTGGTGCCACATTTTAAACTTGTGCTTTTTATTTATAAAAGAAGAAGTATCTCTACCTCCTCCAAACAGCATATTTGGAAAAGGCGGTTGAGACCTTGGAGACCATCTAAACTCAGGAATAGGAAACATGGTACCACCTGAACTGAACTCGGGCCACTGTTCCTCAGTCATCAGCATTCCTGGAAATCTTAAGTCAGCTTGTAGATCTTGGTCTTCAGGAGTTATAGACTGACTCTGAACAGCCTAAAGAAACAAAAGGTGTACTTTTGTGGACTACCAAAGAAATACCTTATTTCAAAATAAAAACAGTGTGTAAACAGAGTAAAGCTTTTGCACATGACTTTAGTAGGTTAATGTATTTCGTACGTATTATTTGTGTGGTAATTCCCTGCACAGGAACCTTTTATTTATTTATTTATTTATTTATTTATTTATTTATTTATTTATTTATTTATTTATTGACACACTGTGTGAGGTCCTATTTATATGAAATGTCCAGAACAGGCAGATCCGCAGTGATGGGAAGTGGATTTGTGGTTGTCGGGGACAGGGGAGGAGGTACTAATAGAGACCGGGCCTCCCTTTCAGGTGATGAGCCTGTTCTGGAATTAGACAGAGTCACAGTTGCACCAGATTGTGAGCACACTAAAACCTACCAAATCGTATACTTCTTCTATTTTTTGAGACAGAGTTTCAGTTGGTCATCCTGGGTACAGAGTCATGGTGCCATAGCTTACAGAAATCTCAAATTCTGGGGTTCAAGCGATCCTCTTGCCTCAGCCTCCTAAGTAACTGGGACTATAGGAACCCGCCACAACCCTCGGCTATTTTTTAGAAATGGGGTCTCACTCTGGTCTTGAGACCTGCGAGCTCAGGCAATCCACCCACCTTGGCCTCCCAAGTGCTGGGATTACAGGCTTAAGCCACAGCACCCGGAAACAGAAACCATTTCAAAATGAAAATGCTACTATTATTGATTCCAATTTATTATTGGAATCTAGGCAAGGTATTCAAATACCTTGGGTCCACACAAAAGTTCATATTGTAAACTAGATCCTCTCTATCATCCATCTTTTGTATTAATCTGGATGGCCTTGAAGAACATTCTCCTTGGTGAAGCATCACAAGAATGGAAAAGCAAGTATCCAATGTACTCAATAATAATATGAAACTAGTAGACGAACAACTATATCCCCACACGAGAAAAAAAACACAGTTAATTTCAAATGGAGTCAGGGGTCGGGAGAGGGAGAGGATGGAAGTAGAACGGTAAGTTCTCACCTAATGGGCACAATGTAAAAGTGTGTGGCAGGGAGAAGGGCCCAACTACAACTTGGACTTTACCTAACAAACACATACAATGTAACCTAATCATGTGTACCCTCATATTAATCTCAAATTGTTAAAAATAGAACTATTACATGGTCTAGTAATTTTGCTGAGTATATATTCAAAGAAAAGGAAATCAGTATGCTGGGAGATACTTGCACATCCATGTTGATTGCAGCATTATGCATGGTAGCCAAGATACGGAATCAATGGAAGCAGTCATCGGTGGAAGAATGGGTAAAAAAAATTATAATCTATGCAAAAATGATAAGTCATGGGCAAGATGGCCAGTAAGAGGCAGCTTTCCTCCAGAAGGAGGAAAATGGACTGAAGCGAACTCAGAGTAGTTGAAACTGGGGGTAGATCCCAAAATGAAGAAATCAAGGTGCTCAGCAGCTCCACTGAGATGAACTTCCAGGATGAAGAAGAGAATGAGGAAGGAAGAGAGCAGAGGACAGTTACAGAGCAGCCCAGGCTCGAGGAGCCCAGAGCCAAATAGAAGGGTAAGGGGTATCCTTCCCTCACCCGGGGGGCTCTCTGTGAGCAGGGAAACACAGCATCTCTCACCCCAAATGAGAGCACCATGAAGGACAGTAAGACCCAGTTTTCCTGCACCTAAGAACATCTTCCTCTGGGTCCCTATCCTGCCTGGCAGAATAGTGAGCAATTTTGGCTCTGATCACCCGTGGCCACTGCCCATCCCCTGTCTTCCTTTGGGTGCTCTGCACACTGCCCCTGCAGAGGCCTGCTGCACAGCATATGGGCAAGTCAGAGTTCTAGCCTGGCCTAGACAGCCTGGAGGGGCTGCCCCATCCCTGGTGAAGGAGCTTTGATGCCTACCCAGCCCCCACAGCCACTAAGGAAGAAAGGGTTACAGAGGCCACTTGCTGTGTGACTGGCAACCCGTGGGATACTTAGCTGGCCATGGGAGGAAAGGGAGAGAGGTCCTGCCCCACATCGTGTCTGGTGGGAACTCTAAGAGGCCTGTGCATTGTGTGGCCCAAATCACTGAATGTGTGGGCTCCCTGCTGCAGGAGGAAATGGTGGCTCAACTATACTAACTTTGTTAGGCAGGGTCCCTCCTGAGTCTCCCTCATTCTGCTGGGGGGTGGGGGGATTTTCCCTGCCTTCTAGAGTGGCTTTGTCTGCTATCTGTGCCAGCGGGCCCACCAAGAGGTTCAGACCCCAGCTCCTCTCCTGCTGACTGGAGAGGGTGATCCTGCTCTGGGAAAACCCAGCAAGCAGAAGGCAAGCCGCAGACCTCCCTCCCCACCACAGACAAAAACCGTAGCATTTCAAATTCTTGGAGCAAAGACCGCAGCAAAAACCTAGGCTTTGTGAATTTGTTGGCATGGGAACAGTCCTGCTCAGGATCCAGGAGCCACCCTTGGTCTAGGAGCCCCACCTGGAGTGCCCTCAGCCCCACTCCACCTAGCTTGGAGAAAGCAAGGCTAGTTCTCAGGGACCCCCACATGCTGCAGCCTCATAAGGGAGCTTGTGTGTCGGGGTGGGGCACAGGTATAAGCTACAGTCCATTTGAACAGTCAGGTGTACAGGAGAGTGACCAGTGTCATATCCTGGAGCCTCCCGGTCTGATTTCAGTCCTCCAGTTTTAGTTTTCAAACAGGTCTCTGAGGGACCTCGACTAGATTATTTCTCTCTTTTTTTTCCTTGAGACAGAGTCTCACTATGTTGCCCTCAGTAGAATGCCATGGCATCACAGCTCAGCAACCTCAAACTCTTGGGTGTAAGATTTTCTTGCCTCAGCCTCAAGTAGCTGGGACTACAGGCGCCGGCCACAAGGCTGGGCTATTTTTTGTTGCAGTTGTCATTCATTGATGTTTAGCTGGCCCAGGCTGGGTTCAAACCCGCCACACGTGGCTGGCGCCATAACCACTGTGCTGTGGGCAGCGCCCCTAGATTATCTCTCAATAATAGCTTAGGGACAACCTAACATTCCTGCTTTAAAAAGCATAATAAGGGTGGAAGTGCGCGGGAGGCAACTGGAAGACGAAGAGCGCGGTAGGGAGGGGCTGGCGCCGCTGGGCACGAGTGTCCCGCTGCACCTCCTTCACCGTGAGCCACCAGCTGTACAGTAAACATCTGGATGATGAAGAAAACTTGAAATTATTTGCAAAATGCAGCAATCCAAATGGCCATGGACACAATTATAAAGACTGATCCTGTTACAGGAATGGTTATGAATTTGACTGACCTCAAAAAATATATGGAGGAGGCAATTATGAAGCCTCTTGTTCATAAGAATCTGGATTTGGGCTTGGCGCCTGTGGCTCAACGGGCTAAGGCGCCAGCCACGTACACCTGAGCTGGTGGGTTCGAATCCAGCCCCAGCCCGCCAAACAACAATGACGGCTGCAACCAAAAAATGGCCGGGCGTTGTGGCAGGCACCTGTAGTCCCAGCTACTTGGGGGGCGGAGGCAGGAGACTCGCTTGAGCCCAGGAATTGGAGGTTGCTGTGAGCTGTGATGCCACGGCACTCTATCCAGGCTGACAGCTTAAGGCTCTGTCTCAAAAACAAACGAACAACAAAAGAAAAGAATCTGGATTTGAATGTGCCGTACTTTGCAGATGTTTTAAGCCCAACTGAAAATGTAGCTGTATGTATCTGGGAGAACCTCCAGAAAGTACTTCCCATGGGAGTGCTTTATAAAGTAAAAGTGTAGAGGGCGGAGCAAGATGGCGGACGAGTAACAGCTTCCTTGCGGCTGGGCACGGTGAGACTGGGGAGAGAGGACTTCAGGCATCTCTGCCAGGTGGGATCTGCCCAGAAACTTCCCTCTGGGGACACAGGGAGACAGCGTGAGGCTTCTGGACACCCTGAGGAAGGCTAAAGCGGCAGAGATTGGGCAAATGGTTGCGTCTGTTCGTTCAGTCTGATCCTGTCGGCGGCTGTGGGTGGGGCAGCAGTGGGACTGCAGGCTGGAAGGGCCTTGCCTGTGAGCCGTTTGGGTTCCTTTTGGACTTGGCACTTGGTTGAACTGCCTTGGGAGAACCTGGGCAGGAGTGTGGTGTTTTTTTGAGTCTTGACTGGGGGTTCATACTGGGCCACTAAGCCAAAGGAGCTGCCAGTGTTTGGTGGGGGCTGTGTGGAGCCATTGTGGGAGAACTGCCCTGGCAAGCTCCACCCTCAGGGTTGCAAAACAGGCATTGGGCGGGAGCGAGTAATCTAGTGACTGAGCAGCCTAAAGGTGGTGACTGAGATGCCTTGCAGCCTTAGCCCTCAGGGGCATAGGGTGAGACTGGTTTTGGCACATTGAGTAAGTGGATAGCCACTTAAGGAGTGATCCCAGCCACAGCGCTTTCCTGGGAAAGCTTCTGCTTAACCCAAGTTAGCAATTTAAAGTGTCTTCTAAGCAGGCTGAGGAGGATTTAAGCTCTCAACCCTGCAGGGTTTGAGAAATCATTAGAAACACAAGGTCACTCCCTACAAAGATCCAGTAACAACAGAGTGATTCTGCCAGGGTCTGATCTGGGAGAGACACCTCCCCAACTCTGAGGACGGTCATAGGCAACAGTGAAAAATAATCATGAGGCAAAATCAACAGAAAAACTCTGGCAATATGAACAACCAGAGTAGATCAACTCCCCCAAGGAATGACAAGGTAGATGAAGCACAAGATCCCTTGCATAAACAAATGGCTGAGATGTCAGAATTTGAATTCAGAGTCTGGATAGCAAATAAGATCAGCTCAATGGAGGAATAGAATTTCAAGCAGTAATCCAAAAGATGACCCAAAAGATGTCTCAAGAACTGAACGAGTTCAAAGAGAAAATGGCCAAAGATTTTGACACATTGAGACAAGAAGTTGTAGCCCTCAAAGATCTGGAAAAAAAAAAAAGAAATACAACAATTTAGACCAGGTAATTTTTGTTGTGGGTGGATGTACTGTACATTATATTAAGTTTGGCATCATCTACGTCTCCACCTATTGGATTCCAGTAGTCCCCACCAAAGTAGTACCTATGGCTGACCTTCATTGCTCTAGAACTATTCAATTTTAAATAACTAAAATTTGTTCTTATGGCATTTTATTGCTGGCATATGATAATTGCTTATTACGTTACCTTTAATAATAGCCAGACTACATTTATCAAACTCTTCTCAGTTGTCTGACACTGGAAGTTATCTTGTATAATCCTCAAAAAAATGTATTGAGATCTTCGTTCTACAGGTTGAAAACTCAACGAAAAATGATGTACAAGTGTTTGTCTATCTACATTAAGTAGATCATTTGCAATTTATTTCGATTTTTGTTAACATAGTAATCATTTTCCAGGTTATTGTACCATTTTCTAATATGTGTGTTTCTGGAATTTCCTCACTGGGTCCCTCATCTCAGGAATCAAAGAATGAATTCATGGACCACGAGTAAGCAAAGGGATGTATTTTATTATAGATAAAAGAAAGAGGAAAGCCTCCAGAACAGCGGAGGTCCTGAGAGGATTGCCACTTTTAGCTTCTCTGTCCTGGGTTATATACAGTTTCTAATCATATCTCTTTCCCTGCAAGCAGGGGATTTGGGGAAATGAAATGTATGTATAAAATATATGTCACAGCCATTGGTGCCAAAGGCCTGTGGGCAGAAGTTAATTTTAAAACTGCCATCGTGTGGGGGTGAGGAGATGTCTTGGGCAGTCCACTGTCCCCGGGGAGTGGTGGCTTTGATCAAAAACATTGACCAGCTCTTTTCTCTTCTTTCCCCGTGTTTCTCTCTTTTCTCTTCCTTCCCCCATGTGTCTCGTGTCTCTCTCTCTCCCTCCCTCCCTTCTCTCCCTTCTCTCTTTCTCCTCTCTTCCCCCGTTTCTCTCTCTCTCTCCTTCCCCTTAATACTGCTCTGCAGCTTCCCTGCTAATAAAGACCTTTCATACAAAAAACAAACAAACAAAAAAAAAACACTAACCAAACTTGTTTATGAACCTGCTTAGGCCGGAAATTAAGTTCATGTCCAACCCCAAGCAGAGGGGACCTGCCTCATGTTCATCGTGAAGCACATTTTTTGAGAGTAATTGGTTTCCAAGTAACATTTAACTCTCTAAAATAATATTTACCTGATAACTTTATGTTGTAATCTTTGAACATACCATCTGAGGGGCAAATCATTCTGCCTGAAATTTTTAGCATGAAATAAATGAAAAAGAAAAAGGAATGAATCATAAACCTAAACTCATATGCATGCATAATTAACAGTAAGAAGTGAGTTGATCCTAAAATGTAAAGTAGTTGCCACAGGCAATAGTTAACATTTCATGGGTTTTTCTAATCTGCCAAACACTACTCTGAGTATTTTACGTATCTACATATTTAATCATCACAACCCTATGAAGTAAATGCAGTGTTCGGACTCATTTTTCAGATGAGGAAATTGAGTCCCAGACAGGTTGTCAAACTAACCCCAGGTCATACATCAAGGAACAGCAAAACCAAATATAGCTCATTCCTAAAGGTAGTCTTGCTTTTCTTGGTGTGCAATGAAATCCTAACATTTTATTCATAACACAAGAGGTAGTTGGTATGCCTAACTCCCATTACATTATTTATAAGGAGGGTTTGTGCTGTGAACTTTATAAGTAAGATTTATTGTATGCTTTCATGTTATAATGGAGGAATTGATCAAGATTATGAATTCCTGTCATGTTTGTGCCCTTAAGCATAGACAGGAACAGGATATTTGGACTAAATAGATTTAGTTTTAGTGTGTGTGCTTATGAGAAAAAGATAAAGAAAGCAAGGTACCTAGATTGAAGAAATGTATTAGGACATGAAGGAATTTGGGAATGAAAGGAAATATCAAAGCTCCAGTAGCTCACAATTTAGTTCTTAGGTATTGATAAGATATGATCCCTAGACATCCTGAATGTGAACCTTCAGAACAAAAGAATAATGCTGATTCTACTTTAATCTAAAAGGTCCAAACACTCAATCAACCTCAGATTGAAATTGTGGAGAAAACAGACGGCAATGGTGACTCCCCTATTGCTAAACCTCTCTGAGCACAACTCTAAAGATGTGTCGGACTGGAAGCCTGAACAACCTGGAGTCCAGAAAGGGGCAGGGTCTTGACACAATTCTCAGCACTCTAAGTTTGGCTTTTTTGGAAAGACTGAAATAAATTGTCATCATGACCCATACCCCCTCTTAGTGACCCTGACCTGAACTCAGTACAGCTACACAAAACAAATTTCATGAACTTTTGGCAGAAGACAAAGCACAATTTCAAAAGAGACTCAGATTGTAATGAGTATAATTTATACTTAACATTTCCATAACTCTTCTGGAAATTGTAAATCCCGAAGTATTTCTAAATTTCTAACTTATCCACGCCCTTATCCTACCATTGTTGTGATTTTTCAAGATAAGTTGATCATCTTGAAAGCAAACTGAGACCACAAAATAAATCTATCAACTGAGCAAGTCAGTCTGCTTGAGACTTTGAATGTATATATTTTTTAAAAGTGGTGTAGATTTGGAATAGCTACTATTAGAAGCATCTAGAAATTCGTACCAAGTATAGCCTAGCAACATAAATAACTTTTCATCGTAAGTAGTTGAGACGTTTAGGGATTAGTGAATCTACCTAATTGCATTCAAACTGTAATATGTTTTTCCAGCCCCCGTGCCAGAGGCACATTTGTTGTGGAAAACAATAATAATAAGACAAGAGTTATTTGCTGGCAGTGCCAAAGATAAAGTGTTGGAACACTGGTTCTATCTAAACAAAGAGTGATGATCCCGGGGGTCGTTCAAGACCTAACATTTCCTTTCACTTTCCTACAACAATTCTGGTGTTGAGGTTTTTAATGTTTGTTTGTTTTTCTTTCAGATTAATATGCAGGCACTTACAATTAGGTTGGTAGGGTTGCTTTTATTTTTAAAGTGCAGATTAATATGAGGATACAAATATTTAGGTGCCATCGCTTTCATTTCTAAGGTTGAGGATTTTATGTTGATGACCCCCCTGCTCCGCATGTCTTGGAGATTAGGCTCCTAGGGGAAATTCACAAGTCACTCTCCTGCTTTGACTTTGCTGTTCCTGATCCAGTCCAAGACTTTGTCACAGTAGTGAAATGTCTCCTCCAGCCCGCAGCATTCCCAGCATCCCCACACTAAACCTTACTCCATCATCACTGCCCCCATAAGTCGGGTCAGCAGTACTAGTGAAACTGGTGATCTTGCTTTTATGGTAGCTATGTTTACGGCACCCCCTTTTTCTCGGTGGCCTTTGGCCGTCAGACATGCTGGCCCTGGCGGGGTGTATCTCACAGAGATGCCTCCACTTTCGACCTTAGAGTTAGGAGCCGCCCCACGTGGGATGCTTATTTCATACACTAACCTGGAAGTGTGAAGGTTGGACCATATTGCCCAGAGAATGAATGGATCTCAGAAGCACAGCTCCCTCTCACCCCCAACTATCCAGGTATTTCTTCTCATGATTAAGCTCCTGAAGCAAATAGACTGCTGTTTTCCACCCTGCCAGCCCTGCAGACATAATACAACAGAGCTTAGATGGCTGAATGTAAGTCATGCTGGGGACCCCAATGCGAGGCTGAATTGCCTTATAAAATGTTAACACACTCGGAAAGAAAGGATCACTTGACATTTACTCTGAAAGGGGAAAATTATGATAATAACCAGAGAAGCAAAAATAAGAACATTTTAAAAAGTGGCCCTCTAACATTCTCCATGGACTACTTCAGGTTATTTTTCTAGCTTCTTGTTTATTGGACATGTGGCTTTGTGAATTTTGGATCTTTGACAATCTTCTACCAACATTCTTGTCATTTATTGTTCTTCATCATTAGAGTGTAAGCTTCAAGGGGTCAAGTTCTTTATTTCTTTGACTTTAAATCCCACACCATATACAGCTTAATATCCTGCATATAGCAAGCTCCAAATAAATGGTCAATTTTTGAGGTGAATTTTTTTTTCAGAAATTGATAATTGTGGCTACCTGATTTTAAGAGTTTTAGATATAACTGATTTAAATAAAAATTAAGCCTTATGTACCAAAATAAACCAGATATTTTTTCTTAAACCATTGTGATGTTTGTCCTTTTTATCATTCTGCAAAAATTTTTACATCACATTGAATTTAATCATAATTCAAATTGGCCAAATTCTGAACATTAGTTTCATAAAACATTATTGGTCAATGTAATAATTTCTCCTCAACACTGTGCCCTTTATATACTGCCCACTTTTCATCATTTCTGAACTAATTTCTAGGATTTCCTTGAAGAGATTAAATGAAATATTTAAAAAAATTCACTCAAACCCCTTTATTTGTTTTAATTGAGAAGATAAAATAGCTGGTAATACATGTGCACTTTTTTTATTTATTTGTAATGTTCTTATTTTATTTATTCAGGCCAAGAACCAGTGTGGTTCTTTTTTTAATTTTTTTTATTTTTTATGGATACATAATCATTGAGCAGAGTTATGAGGTAGGTGTGGTATTTTGAGACAATCATATAATATGTAATGACCAAGTGTGGGGAACAGGGATATCCATCACCTCAAACATTTATCATTTCTTTGTGTTGGGCTGTATGATTTCTTCTTGTAGGATATGTGATTTGTGGCATTCAGTTCTCATCTTTGAAGAAGCAGATTCTTGTTCTGTTCTTTTTCCCACGTGTACAACCGGCATTATGGGAGCTGCTATCTAGGGAGGTCAATCGGTTGCCTGGACAGGGCCTCCTACAATGGCATCTCTCAATACTATTAGATCCAGGATCTGATTCCAAGCACGCAATTTTTAGCTGTTTATACTCACCTTAGTCCATAAGCAAACAAACATATAAAATAGAAAAATTGTCTATCAATCAGTATCTGCGATAAAATATTGCAAACATAAAGGACTAAGGAAAGATGAATTAGAATAAGAAGGAATAGTTCACCACAATATGGGCCAGGATGTTGCACTGTTTCTCCAAAAACTAATGGTGAACACCTTGAGGTGAGAGGCTATGATCAACTTCATATCCTTATCAGTATTTGAGAATGTGCCTATATACTATGTATAATTTGCACCCAATAAATAATTAATAGTTTATTTCATTCATTTGTTTAAAAAGTAGAGCAGAAAGAAAGCAATTCCCTTCTACAGCATCAACATGAAAGCACTTCCTTCTAATGGTCGAGATTCTGTCCATGTGAGTACCTTAAAAAAAAGTGCGAACATTTAGGGAATTGCACCACTTTCAGATTGCCTCACTTCTTGGATGATTTTAAAAACCTGGAGGAATGAGCCATCAAAACTCTTTTGTGCTGGCCACAGTCAAGTTTGGCCATAGTCTCACAGCTCTCAGCGTGGATGCTAATTCCCAAAATTTAACTTGAGGCCTCGAGGAACAGAACTGACTTAAGTGAACTCTCTTAAGAAGAAATGAACTTCCTTCTGACATATATTCACTAATTATTATTATTTCTTAATTCTCTTACAACCTAAAAGATGAAAGGCTAAAATGTACTTCTAATTGGCAAAGGAGTTTCATACCGGGAAGGCACCTCTTGATTAGCAGCTGTGTAGGCCGAGGGAGGGTTGGGGGTATGGAAATTTGGCGAAGAATTCACACAGAAAAGTGCTCCACGCATTTCGAAATAGCTCAATCAGTTCTCTGCGTGCTGTGAAGGCGCTCAACTGGTGCTCAACTTCCACCCTATTTAGATGAGTTGAACGCTTACTTTTTAAAAGTGCTCAATTGGGAGTGCTCAAGTTGTGGTGCCTATTAGCAGAATGCTAATTAACTTTTTCTTTTCATATGGTTCACTTCTCTGTTAAGCAGATAGACAGTTTTGCTGTTCGTGTTTGCAGGTTAAGGCTGGACTTCCCACGATACACTGAGAGACCTGCATTTATTTCAGAGGAGGGAAAGATTTTGTCACTTAGTTCAAACCCTTTGCTCTCACTCTCCAGCTCCCTTTCTGTCCCTTTCTCTCTCTCTCTCATGTTCTTATATTATCTTCCTATTTCTGAATTTTATTGTATTGTTTGAAGGTATTTTGAGAAGCCTAAAATAGCAGAACTTGCTGTGCTGTTTAATTTGATATCTTTCATTCCTAATACATGGCTTTTGTTTTTCCCCATGTGCCTTTTTAATCATTTTGAGAACATCGCCCTTCAGAAATGCTTCGATTTCAGTTTAAGAAACTGTATAGCCTTGTGCTATGTCCTTAATGTCTGTTTGCACCTTTGGTGAGCAAACAGTAAGATATTAGTATCTTACTTCTTGGGTTTTGTTTGTTTGTTCTTTTGTTTCGAGACAGGATTCCACTCTGTTGCCCGGGCTGGAGTGCAGGGGTGTCATCACAGCTCACTGCAGCCTCATACTCCTGGGCTCAAGCAAACTTCCTGCCTCAGCCTCCTGTGCAGCTGGGACCATAAGTGTGTGGCCCCATACCCAGCTATTTTTTTATCTTTTCTGAGATGCAGTCTCTATTTCCCAGACCAGTCTTGAACTCCTCAAGTGACCCTCCTATGTCCTCTGCCAACCAGAGTGCTAGGACTTATGGGCATGAGCCACTGCGTTGGGCAATTTCTTACTTTCTACATTGGAAAGATGAATCTCATAATGTGCAACCTAATAAATAAAAATTTCATTGACTAATTGGGTGAAAACTGAATTCGAACTATAAATTTTGAGAATACACTTGGGAAAAATATACTGTACCTTTCCATTATCTCACTATTGCTGTAAATTCAAATGAAGACATAATTAGATTTTTTTCAGGAACAACTTGGAATTTCATTCCTAGGAGGAAGCCATGTGCATTGCACAGCATTGCAGAGCATGGCACGGCAGGGCAGTGGTGCCTTGCTCCTCCGATTCCCAATACAAAGTCCGTTGCCTGGTGAGGGAAGTCTTAACACTCTCCTTCAGGTGGAGAAAAAGACAAGCCAAAATTTTACCTGTCAAAGTTCAAACTGTCAAAGCCTTTATTTCAGTTTAATTCTTGATCTTCTGTAATCACGTGGCAAGTTGCTGCTCAAAGTGAAGTTCAAGGAATATTTAGGAGGGAAAATAGAAGATAAAATTCAGTGTTAATTCACATAGCAATTAAAAAGAAGCATGCACAGCCTTCATTTTAAGGGGAATAAATAGCATCGTAATTAGCATCTAATGTAGGGTGGATACATCGGCCTCCTAGCTCTTTCCCTGTTAATCTCCCGAACACAGAAGCGCCTTCTCATTTAGAAATGGCACTGGGAAGGCGAAACTGGACCTCCCGGCTGCAGGCCCCGGAAATCATGGGGCATTTGACTCCCCTGTTTGGGTTCGGGTTCTCCCCGCAATCTTTTGCTTTTAAGTGGCTCCAAATAGGTCTACTGCAGAAAACAAGAAAGTTGATCAGATGAAGAAATTGTTTAGAAAACACTATGTTCAGTCATATCCCCATCGACAGGGTGTCCATGGAGTTTATTTGCAATTTAAATAGTTGACTTTATGGGTGAAGACAAATCTAGCTGAAAATGAAGACATTTGCAGCAGAGCTTTCTGTCACCCTCTGAGTTTTGCTGATGTGACTCTGCACCGAGGGACAGGACAGCGCTTTGTGTTCTGTAATCGCGGCTCTCCACATCTGCAGTCCAAACAGCCTGACCGCGATGGCGGAGAATTCACTAAGGTGACGACCGTCACACTACGAAGCCTCTTGAGAGCAAACTGGCTGGATGTCAAAATCCTGTTTTCAATATTTCTCTTAGAATTTAAATTGAGTTTCTGTGGTGATATTCACGAGAATGCTATGCTCAGTTTTTATGAATATAATGAACATTATTTTTTTCTACCTGTTTGCAAATATTCAAAACTACCATGAAAGCACTTTAGTGAAAATTAAAAATGTGATATTTTTAGCAATCTGCGGTAGCATATAACGATAATACCCAATTAGGAGTATCTCTTTGGTAGAACAAAATGAGGAGAGTCGGGGAGCAAAGGTTCTTTCACAGATTCTACCCAGTGGCTATAAGAGGCAATACTGTGTTATGACTTTGCTGTGAAGCAAAGATAGAAACGGATGCCCTGTTGCCCCTCACTGTTTGGCATATTGAAACATGCCTATTAAATTACCCTTTACAGAGTCTCACCTTGTTCTGTATCTCTCAAAATAAAAACTAATTCAGATTTCCTGTCTTCCTGATAGAAGGGAAAAAAACGTTATACCTAGAGTGGGAGTTTACTATCTAATCATATGTTCAAGTGATGGATTTAGTTTAATAAACTAAGAAGGTATTTAGACAGTTTGCGTCACTTTCAGACAGCTATCCTTTTGTATTCACTTGACCTAGTTAGCTAATGATGTGCAAACAGATTTGCTCAATAACACGTTAGTAAAATGTTCAGTGAGGTCTTAAAACAACTGTTTTAATATTCCTGAGCAACAGGAGGCTCTGGGTTCAGCCTCCTGTGAGGTGTGTGCTGCTTGTTTGCAATCAGCTCTGACATTTTGTGAGACTTCGCGTACAAAGGATTCTATTTTGAAAACACTTACTAGAGAACAGCTGAATGTTTGCCCTCCGTTGAGCCTTACTTTTTATTGTGTTGTCGTTATTGTCAGTTGTCGGTAGCCAAGATTAAGAAACTATGGAGAAACATCAGCGCCTGCAATTTGATAGCTATACAAGATGATATGTTTTCACTTTTTAATATTATCTTTTCCAAATTACGATTTTGTGATGTATTAATATGCAAATGATTGCCATGACTGTGTTTTTCCTCTACTGTATGATCTCCTTTCCAACTGAAAATTAATAAAGGCTCTCAACTGGTCCTAAAGTTTTCATCAATATGAGCAGATGTTGCTATTGTTTGTTTGACTGGAGCATTTACTTTGAAAGATACCATCTGAGTTTGAAAAGAAACTAAGCCCTGGTTCTTTTTTTGTATCATGGTATCAGGAAAATATGTTGTTTTGTTTTTATTTTAATAGTAAGCCAAAAGGAGTTAACTTATCCTTTTTAGGCTATGAAAACATGATTGTGTTTTTGTTTTAGTTTTGTATCAAAGGCCAGTCAAACAATAATAACAAAACATTTCTTATATGTGAGTCAAATGCAATGCATTTGTAACTGTAAATTTTATAAACTGTGCAGTATTCTAAAATGTTCTTCATTTTATCCAGTTTGTAAAAATTTCACAAATATTCCTATATAATACAAGCTGTGTGCCATTGGTCAAACTAGTTACAGGTTCACTGAACATCATAATTTCCTTATGGAATAGGTACTTTACTGTTATCCGTCATTGTGTAGATAAAGAAGCTAAGGTGCAGAAAGTTACATAGCTTTCCCAAGGTCACGTCATAAATTGTAACTTAGGCAGTCTGCCTCTGCAGTCTGTGCTTGTAACAGGCTATACTATACTATCCTAGGTTAAGTATTCTAAGAGCTTCAATTATTCTCCTAAGAATACTAGCATCTTGGATGTTACCTTAATGGTAAGACAATGGAGTCTGGTATTTGTATTTTTATTCTTTTACTGAAAGTATGGTCAAAGCTTCTGAGGGACATTCGTTCAAAAACTGCAAACAAACAAACAAACAAACAAAAGAAAGGGAAACAGAAAGACCCTAAGTTAGCTAGATATCTTGCCAGTACCGAAGATCAATGAGATAAAAATGCCATACCAGCACGTGCATTTCGTTTAATCTTAAAGTATAAAATTTACAATTAAAAAGAATCAATAGAAATATTAACATTTAGTATTAGTACTACTTATAATATTCTTATTTATTATAGTTTCAAAAAAATTATTTGAAATAAATTGTGCGTTAAAGTTAGGTGCCCATTATGTACACAAGAACAAGGGAATTGTAGCAGGAGAAAGCATGGCAGAATCCATTGTTGAGGCAAATTTACCTCTTTGAAGATGCTTTATTGTTCTAGAATCAACTATATCACAAAGTGAATATGACTTCATTAAATTCATTCTTCACTAAAAGAAGAAATCTTAGACCATCAAGAAAAAAGAGACAATAATGGGATAAATATAATGGACTAAAGGTGATTTATTAATTGATCAGGACATTGGGAAGGTTAAAGAACCAAGGATAGCTAGGGTATGGAATACTATACAGATTGTACAGGCTTGATAATTTTTGTCGTCACATCACCAAAAATATTAAACTCTTGTTTTCTTTAAAAATACATTGATAAATCAAAGAAGATGTGGCCTCTTTTATTGGGTGTTTTATAATCTAAGGTTTATGATGATGACAGATAAAAATTAATATACAACTTCTAGTACACGTAGAGAAACATTTAACTGTTGAAAATCTTGGACTATATGTCAGTTGTTTGCAATACTCGATGATGAAATTTGGTGTCTAGTTGTTACTCTTGCAGCAAGTGGATATTTGGCAAAGTAATATTTAACCCTTCTCAAATGTCAGTAGGGAATCGACATTCTGCAGTTAGCTCATCATAAGCTAATGGTTATAGCAAAACCCTAGCCTGAGTATTACGTACCTTAAATTTCTGGGGGAAAAATTAAATGCAAAATAAAATAAACCTTTGAATAACTTTGGAATTTTTTAGTAGTCATTATTATGATTACTATTCAGAATGATGCCTTGCCCTTGAGAAATTTACATTTTATATTAAGCAGACTCCTAGTTGATGCTGCTGTTGCTTGAGGTGACACAAATATACCATAGGGACCTAGTCCTTTAGTCCCAGAAGGAAACTATAGGACTGCTCTATCAATGTCATTCATACAAGTGACATAAGGTCAAACTTGTTTAGTGAAGCAAGTAAACAGAAGGAAAGAGGGCTCCGTAATAGAAGGAAACAGTAAACAGGAGGCACAGATGAGGTGGCATGTGGTTCGAGATGACAAAAGACATGAAATTTAGGCTGCTTTGTACTGGATTATATATCACCTAATTGAAACAAAGTATACTGTACTTGGAACAAATGACTTTTGTCCCTATGAGATAGAAAATATCATGGGGATGTTTTCATTATATCATTTTAATAACATTTTATCATGAAGCCAAAACATGTGGGACCACTGAAGAGTCGCTATGTTATATATTTATCTACCTCAGGAGTGGCATTTTAAAGATTAAAATGCAAATTTATTATAATTAGAAAATGAAATGCTCTTTCTGAAACTCTTTTTGTGTTTTATAATACACATAGAGTTGAGCTTCTTGATGTTGAACATAGACATCGACTGAGAATTTCTCCTTAATTTAGCACATAAAAGCATCTGAGTTTATTCTTGCAGCACATTTACATGGTAATCGACACCTAAAAAAAATATGGCTAAATGCATGTGTTATGTCTATTGTAATCTACTATTTAGGTTTACTACTTCCAACTGTACCCTGAACCCTTTGTCAAATGGCTACATTATCCAGCCAAAATATTTAATATGTGAATCTGCCTCTTACATCTTAACCTAAATGGTATCCTGATTTATTGTCAATTTGACTCACTGAATCTTCACTTCTTTTTTTTAGTTCTGATTTATTTTACTTTTTTAAATTATTTTTTACCAAATCATAACTTTGTACATTGATGCATTTATGGGATTCAGGGTACTGCTTCGATATACAAAGTGAAAAGTTTACATTGAACTAAGTAATACATCCACCACAATTATACTCATTCCTTAATAGTTTTGAAATGTACCATTGAATCATGAACATTAGGTGAGGTCCCCCCAAATATCCTCCTCTTCCCTTTTACTTTCCAGATTATAGTTATGTTTTACCATTAGTATGAGTGTGTAGGAGGTTATATGTTGATTTCATAGTAGTATTGAGTACATTGGATACTTTTATTTCCATTCTTGAGATACTTTACTGAGAAGAATATGTTCCAGCTCCATCCAAGTAAACATAAAGATGTGAAGTCTCCATCTTTTTATGGCTGCATAGTATTCCATGGTGTACATATACCACAATTTGTTAATCCATTCATGGGTCGAAGGGCATTTGGGCTGTTCCCAGGTCTTGGCTATGAGTCTTCACTTCTGATATTATTCTGCCTACTCCCTCAGTTAATTATATTTCCTTCCTTGGCTTGGCGCCTATGGCTCAACGGGCTAAGGCGCCAGCCACGTACACCTAAGCTGGCGGGTTCGAATCCAGTCTGGGCCTGCCAAACAACAATGACGGTTGCAACCAAAAAAAAATGGCCAGGCGTTGTGGCGGGTGCCTGTAGTCCCAGCTACTTGGGAGGCAGAGGCAGGAGACTCGCTTGAGCCCAGGAATTGGAGGTTGCTGTGAGCTATGATGCCACAGCATTCTGTCCAGGGTGACAGCTTGAGGCTCTGTCTCAAAAAAAAAAAAAAATTATATTTCCTTCCATTTATAATTGCTAATTCCTCTCACATGTCACAAAACTTCACAGTTCTCTACTGCCTTTGCCACCACCTTTCTTGAAGTATTTGTTAATCCTCAGTTTCTCCTGCCTGGTTTATTACTTTCACTTGCTAACTGTTCAAAGCCTGACTTCGCCTGACAATACCCTTCCTAAATGATGCCCAAGTAATCTTTGTAAAGGCAAACAGGATCATATCACTCCTTTACCTGAAACATTTAACACTTTACTATCTTGAGAGTAGTGTTCATACCCTTAGAGTTACATACCTTCATCTCTTTTTTCTTATTCACACTAGACTTTCTATGGCTCTCTGAGAAATCCTCTGTTCTTCTATTCTTCAAAATTCAGGTTGTGTAAATCAGGGTTCCAACAAGAAATAGATTTCATACTCAAATTATATTATCTCAAGAAAAGTGTATTAATTACAGTGAGTCTATTTACAAGAGTGTGCAGAGTATAAGACACAAATGGTCCTGCAATAATATGGCCTAATAAAAAATAAGTGTTATAGTCCTGGGCCCAAAGGGGTTAGGAAAGTGTACTAATACTCTAAATAATTGCACATTAAATAAGAAGGAATAAAATTAAGCAACAAGTCCTTTCTCTAAGAAAGTATAAATTTGAGGTGAAAATGTACAGATAAAAGATATGAAACAGAAGCTTCAAAAAAAATCTCTTGAACCTGCCAACTGGGAATATGGTAGTGTCAGCGATCCCTTACTCTCCTTCAGAATTCATATCATTTTAGATACAGATAACTGATAATGCATTTTATGTAAACGAAATGAAAATATAACTTCATATATCTCTTCAACCTGTACACCACCTTCACATACCCTGTGACACAGAAATTCTGAAGTTGCTGTTGGAAATTCAACTGATATATTAAAAAAAGAAGCCAGGGATACAAGAACATGATAGATGTTTTATATCAACTTTAAATCTGTGTGATAAAACACGTCCTCTCTGAACCTAACTTTGTAGGACTTTAAGCAAATTTCAAAATATCGAAAGATTTATGTCCATGGATACATTTTATCTAAGCAGGGCAAGCTCTGGATTCTCAGAGTAGATAAAACTTTATGGCTGGACATTGTAGGAAATATTAAGGTAGTGCTACTTTTGTACTGCCCTCCTTCCTTCTTTTAGAGATGTTGTGTGTTTTCAATGAGGTCAAAGAAAAACCTCACTTCAAAAATAAAATTATATCTATTTCACATTTTGACAAACTGCTTTAGTCTTTGGAGAACTGTCTGTTTACCGTACCTATAAACCTTCAGTATTTCTTCCTGAGAAAAAGTGTTGAAGTGTTTCTGTTTTCCATAATTCAGTTTAATATAAAGTAATATTTCATATCAAGATTACTATGTTAGTATGTTTCTCTTATTTCTTACTATTTTGTAGTTCTGTTTATTTGCTATTGCTATTTATTTCTATTACATGTTTTTGTTTTATTTATTTTCTATTCTTTTTAAATTAATAGATATCTGATCTTAGATTTAAAGCCACACAAGCATTCCTCTCCTCATTTAAACTTAAGATTTATTTAAGCGATTTGCATATGTGCTATTCCTGAACCAAAGACCTTTCCTGTTGTGTCATAGTCTAGAACAGTGGTTCTTAACCTCCCTAATGCCACGATGTGTTTCCTTTGTTACAAGGAGTCGCGGCCCATAGGTTGAAAACCACTGGTCTAGAAGAGGCAGTCGGTCTGAGATCTGATGTTATCTTGGAAATTGCTTGTGAAAGTGGAAAAATATGACCAAGTCTTCAATTCCAAGTCCCTGAGATATATTAATGAATAAAGACTGAAAACAATGCCATTTGCACATTTAATACAGAAAACCAAAATACAGAGAATATTTTTTCTAAGGCTTTTTAAAAAAATGATTTGTAGAGAATGTGTTAAACTTTTACGAATATATCCATAAAAATACAGAAAGCTGTTGTTTTAACTCATGTCTGATTAAAACAAAACAAACAAACTTACTTACTGGCTGGGTATACTTATATGAGGAAATACATTTCTACTGGCCATGTGAGCCACATTCAAATAAATGACAACTTCAGTTTTGGAATATGGCTTAGGAATGCTTCTGTTGTGGTGGAGTTTGTGCGCAATGCAGTTTTGTTTTTTTTTAATAATTTTATTGAATCATAATTATGTACATTGGTGCAATCACAGGGCACGATTCATATACATTCAGAAATATTTTGATCATACTGTTACAGATATCCTTCATGGCATTTCCTTGATCACTATAT
>CAUYON010028767.1:0-10914 GCA_963573935.1 Arctocebus calabarensis | reverse complement strand
CCCAGTCTCTGGTAACCCTGCAGGGCTGTGGTCCAGTTCCCTCCAATGAGCAGATGCTCTAGAGGTTTGTGCCTGCCTAGGTCACACGGGGCTCTGTGGCTCCTCAGCCAGTCCACCAGTTATGTTGGTGTTGGCAGGGGGGGAGGTGAGACCTGACAACCTGGGTACTTGATAGGGGCTGAGGCGAGTCACTCAGTTCCAGCCCTGTACCTGGTTGATGTAAAGTAGATGAAAAAGCTGATAGAACAGAACAAGTTCACAGAATTTCTGCCCTGTGGAAGAGACACTGGACTGCTAATGGTGCTGACCCAGTCTGTGAGCTTCAGCCTTTTGTCTCAGCTGTCATCCCCTGAGGGTCAAGTGTGGCCGAAATTTAGCAAAGCTTTCTCAGGGCTGGACTTGGTGCCTCAGAGGACCACCTCCCTGCTTAGGCCGGCCACCTCTCGGCTTACTCTCCTCTCACCGCTCCAGAGCTGGGAAAACAGCACAGACCAGGGACAGCCTGCGCCCTGTCCACACCCCTTGAGAAAGTGTCCAAGAATCTGGACTCCGTGGGGGACAGACCTCCAGACCTCAGGGTGAGAGTGGAGGGGAGTGCCGGGAGTTCCAACTTGCAGGTAGAGAATATATATAGTTTTATACCGCTTTATGCCTGGCAGGGGAGTGCCACAGCACCCTAGTAGAAGAAGGAGGCCTAGTTTTTAGAGGGCCTCTCCTGTGGGGTAGAGTGGGAGGACATCTGAATTCTGCTCGCTTGTTTGTAAGGAGGTGTAGAGTATACTGCGAGCTATTCTCTTGGGGGAGGGGACTCCCGTCTGCTTGGTGATGTGCTCTGTACCTTTTATTTGTATCCTTGGAGTTGCAGGTCACTCTAGCAGGGTTGATGTGCATTCCTTGACCTTGTCTCTTGGCTCAGCTCCAAATCTTTGGCTTTCTTGCTAAATTTCTGTCCTTTAACCCTCCTTCTGGACAGGAGCGTCTGCAGAAAGCTGGTTACAGACCACCATCTTGGCTCCTCTTCCCAACATTTTTAATAATAAGAAAACCTCAAGAAACTGGGTATAGAAGGAACATACCTCAAAATAATAAAGGCCATATTTGACAAACCCACAGCCAACATCATATTGAAAGGGAAAAAAATTGAAAACCTTTTCTCTGAGATCTAGAGCATGACAAGGATGCTCACTTTAGCCACTTTTACTTAATGTAATACTGGAAGTCCTGGCCAGAGAAATTAGGCAAGAGAAAAAAATAAAGTACATACAAATTGAAAAGGAAAAAGTCAAATTAGCTTTGTGTGAGAAGACATGATCGCATATTTAGAAAAAGACCAGATATTTCATTAAAAACACTGTTAGAACTGATATATGAATTTGATAAAGTTTCAGGATACAAAATTAAAAGACAAAAATTCAGTAGCATTTATATATACCAACAATGAAAAATCTGGAAAAGAAACCAATCCCATTTACAATAGCTATAAAGAATATTAAATACCTAAGAATCAATTTAACCAAAGGTATGAAAGGCTTATATGAGGAAAATTTTAAAAACACTGATAAAAGATTTTGAAGAGGACACAAAAATGGAACTATATTCCATGCTCATGGATTGGAAAAATTAATGTTGTTAAAATGACAATACTTCTTTCTTAAGGCAATTCACAGATTTGATGATATCCCTATCAAAATACCAATAGCATTCTTCATAGAAATAGAAAAAAATCCTAAAATTTACATAGAACCACAAAAGACCTCAAATAGCCAAAGCAATCTTGAGCAAAAAGAATAAATCTGGAGGCATCACACTACCTCACTTCAAAATATACTACAAAGTGATAGTAAACAAATCTGCATGGTACTGGCATAAAAACAGACACATAGACCAGTGGAACAGAATAGAAGACCTAAATATAAACCCTTAAATTTACAAACAATTCATTCTCTCTCTCTCTCTCTTTTTTTTTTTTGGCTGGAGCTGGGTATGAACCCACCACCTCCGACATATGGGGCTGGCACCCTGCCCACTGAGTCACGGGTGCCCCCAATTCATTCTCTTAAAAAATTTTTCGTTTAGAGCCAAGGTCTCCCTCTGTCACCCAGCCTGGATTTCAGAGGCATAATCATAGCTCACTGACGACTTAAACTTTTGAGCTCAAGTGCTCCTCATGCCTCTCCCTCCTGGTATGTGCTACCATGCCTGGATAGTTTTTCTTTTTTCACTTTTTAAAAAGATACTCGTTCTCACTACATTTCCCAGGCGTGTCTTAAGAAATCCTCCTGCCCCAGCCTCCTATGTATACGCCCAATTCATTTTTGATCAAGGTGCCAAGAATATACAATCAATAAATGTGATACAAAGAAGAAAGGACAATCTTCAATAAATAATGTTGGGAAAACTACATAACCAAGAATAACTATGTGCAGAAGAATATAACCAGAGCCCCATTTTGGACCATATACAAAAATCAAATCAAAATGGATTAAAGACTTACACATATTTAAGATCTGAATCTATGAAATTACTAGAAGAAAATCTTGGACAAATGCTCCAAGACATTGGTCTGGACAATGACTTTTTTGCATAAGACATCAAAAGCATAAGCAACAAAAGCGAAATAGACAAATGAGTTTACATCAAGCTAAAATGCTGCACAGTGAAGGAAACAATAAAATGAAGTGACAAACCACAGAAAGGGAGAAAATATTGCAAAGTATCCATCTGACAAGGGCTTAATAGCCAGAATAAACATTGTCTAAAGAAATAAAACAGTCTGGGCCTCATAACTCACACCTATAGTCCTAGCACTCTGGGCAGCTGAGGTGGGTGGATCAGGACAAGCCTGTGCAAAAGCAAGATCCCCATTTCTAAACAAATAGAAAAAAATAACTGGGTATTGTGGTGGGCACCTATAGTCCCAGCTACTTGGGAGACTGAGGCAAGAGGATTGCCCATACCCAAGAGTTTGAGGTTGCTGTGAGCTATGATGCTATGGCACTCTACCAAGGGTGACAAAGTGACACTCTGCCTCAAAAGAAAAAAAAAAGAGCTGAAACAACTCAACAGCAAAACCTCCCAATCATCTGATTTAAAAATGGGCAAAAGATCTGAATAGTCATTTCTCAAAGACATATAAATGGCCTATCTGTATATGAAAAATGCTCAGCATTACTAATCATCAGGGAAATGCAAACCAACCCACAATAAGCTATAATCTCACCTCATTAAAATGGCTTTTATCAAAAAGACTGGGAATAATAGATGCTGGTGAAGATGTATAGGAAGGGAAACCCTCATATATTGTTAGTGAAAATGTAAATTTGTACAGCCACTATGGAGAACAGTATGGAGTTTCCTTAAAGAACTAAAATAGAACTACCATCTGATGCAGCAATTCCTTTACTGGGTATATATCCAAAAGGAAAAAAATAAGTACACCAAAGAAATATCTGCATGCCATTGTTTATTGCAACACCATTAACAATAGCTATATATATTTTTGAGATAGAGTCTGACTGTATTGCCCAGGCTAGAGTGCCTTGGCATCATAGCTCACAGCAATATCAAGCTCTTGGGTTCAGGAGATCTTCTTGCCTCAATCTCCCAAGTAGCTAGGACTACAGGAGCCTGCCACATGCCTGGCTAGTTTTTCTACTTTTAGTAGAGATGGGGTCTCTTACTCAGGCTGTTCTTGAACTGAGCTCAAGCAATCCACCTGCCTCAGCCTCCTAGAGTGCTAGGTTTATAGGCATAAGCCACCTGTAATGCCCAGCCCACAACAGCCAGAATACTGAACTGAAAATTCATTCAAGTTATGTGCCCTAATATTTTCTTGGAGTTTATTTTCCATTATTTGGTTCACATCTGTCTTATGAAGGCAACTAAAAAGCTTGCTACTTTTCTCTGCATCAGGTCCAATAAACAATATGATGTGACTCAGTGTGCTGTTAGGTAGAATGTCAATATAGTGATGATTTCTTTGGATTAATTAGTTAAATGGTGTTTTAAATACAACCATCTTTTCAATTTTCAAGTCTTTGTTTGTGGCACTAATCTTTTAAATCCTTCCGTGATTGTGATATTACTCTTGATAAAGTAAGCAAGTTCAAGGAGCTTCTACTTGCCCTTTCTGCAATAAAAGCTCTTATGCTACTTGTCAAAGAGGAATTTTGCTTGCTGCCAAATATGCCTATTCCAACCGTTAGGTATTAGCAAACTTTTTCTGTAAAGGACCAGGTAATACATATAATTAGGTTTTGTGGGCCACATTGTTGTTGTCTCCTCCTTTTCCCCAACCTTTAAAACAGATAGAAACCACCATTTATCACAGGATGTATAAAAATAAAAGGGCCACTGGCTAGAATTGGCTCAGACCGTGGTTTGCCAACCCCTGGTCTAGGCCAGTGTTATATTATACAACTTTCAGTGATAATGTGATAATGAAAGTTTAAATTTAAACAGCCACAGACGGCTAGTGGGTGACTATACTGGATTACACATATCTAGATCCAGCAACCATGGAGTATGTCAATGGATCTCCCAGGTTCACTATAGCTTAACTTGAACTCATTTATCACCTGACCTACAAATGCCCTTCCCCCACCACACTTCCACTTAGAGCGTAATGATATTTTGAGTCCCCAGAAATTAGTTGTATCAATTCAGAGCCAGTCTGAAAAATGTGGCTTTTCCTTTTTCCCAGTGCACAGCCACTATAGTTAACGAATGTGAGTTACTTTGAAAAAAGCTTAGTGGAATATTTACAGTATATACTTATGGAAATTCTATAGGGTCTTTTGTGATGAGGGGTCTTTTCTATCCTTCAATAAAAGGGATCTTGGTTGGTGAACTGGCTAAGGTTTGGAAACTTGGTGAGAGGCTATGACTCTTTGTTGCAGTGACTCAAGTTATGTTTCTGGAACTAGATCTGAAGTTTTTCCTGTTAAAAAAAACACATGAATAGGTTTCTCATCTATTTAATTCCTAAGGCATTGCAATGAATTATCTACCCTCAAAGATCCTTATCTTTCAAAATATTTTGGTTATCTCTTCTCCCCTCTTTCCCATTATCATAAAAGTACTCTTCTCATCTTTTAATTAAGGCAGCTAAACACACTCCTTTGGCCTGTGTTATTCTGGCATTCTATCACCCCACTGAAATCAGAAAGTCTAGGTCAATGACAGCAAATACCATCATTATGCCTGAGTTAGAGAGGACAGCCACGATGCAGCCTTTCAGAGATGCTGGTTCTACCTTCATTAATGCCTTGGAGAAGGGAGTGTACCCTGTCTACATTTAGGGATAAATTGGAGAGGGTTGATGTGCAGATCACACATAATAAATCCATTCTGATATTTCACATTAGTGAGAGTTCTGAGTATCATGCTAGAGAATTTCTGGCATCTCAGCCTCATTAAATGTAAGTTGCTGTTATATCCAAGTTTTAAATAAATTATTAGAGTTACTTTTAATGCTTTTGTTGAATGACTTCTGTTGATGCATCTTTAAAGTCACTGATTCTTCAACTGTTTCAAATCTACTGATGCATCAGTTGAAGGCATTCTTCATTGCTATTATTGTATACATATATATATTTTTGTAGAGACATAGTTTCACTTTATCGCCCTCAGGAGAGTACCGTGGTGTCACACAGCTCACAGCAACCTATAACTCCTGAGCTTAGGAGATTCTCTTGCCTCAGCCTCCCTAGTATCTGGGACTACAGGCACCCACCACAACGCCTGGCTATTTTTTTGTTTTGCAGTTCGGCTGTGGATGGGTTTGAACACGTCACCTTTGGTATATGGGGCTGGTGCCTTACTCACTGAGCCACAGGCGCCACCCTATTATTGTGTTTTTGATTTCTAGGATTTTCATTTGATTCTTTTTTATAACTTCTAGTTCTGCTGTGAAATTATTGATCTGAACTTGCATGTTGTCTACAATTTCCGTTAAAACCTTTTATTAAAATTAAATCATAGCTGTGTACATTAATGCAATCATGGAGTACAATGTGTTGATTTTATATACAATTTGAAATATTTTCATCAAACTGGTTAATGTAGCCTTCATGGCATTTTCTTAGTTATTGTATTAAGACATTTATATTCTATACTTAGTAAGTTTCACATGTACCCTTGTAAGACGCATCCCAAGTGTGATCCCACCAATTACCTTCCTTCCACCCAACCACACCCCTCCCTTGTTCTCCCTCTTCCCTTCCCCCTTCTTTTTGGGCTATAATTGGGTTAGAGCTTTCATATGAAACCTAGTAGGGCTGGGTATATTTGATACTTTTTCTTCCATTCTTGAGATACTTTCCTAAGAAAAATATGCTCCAGCTCCATCCATGTAAACATGAAAGAGGGAAAGTCTCCATCTTTCTTTAAAGCTGCATAATGTTCCATGATGAACATATACCACAATTTATTGATCCATTCATGAGTCGATGGGCACTTGGGCTTCTTCCATGACTTAGCAATTATGAATTGGGCTGCAATAAATATTTTGGTACAAATATCTTTGTTATAATGTGATTTTTGGTCTTCTGGATATATACATAGTACAGGAATTATAAGATCGAATGGCAGGTCTATTGTTTGAGCCCTAAGTGTTCTCCAAACATCTTTCCAAACAGAACATATTAGTTTGCATTCCCACAAGCAGTGTGGAAGCGTTCCCTTTTCTACACATCCACACTAACATCTATAGTTTTGGGATTTGGTGATGTGGGATAATCTTACTGGAGTTAGATGATATCTCAAAGTAGTTTTGATTTGCATTTCTCTGATTTCACCTGTCTTCATCAGAGAATTTTCTCTTCAAATTTGCCCACACTGAGATAGAATCAATTGTTCTTATCTTGCTAATACATTTGAGTTCTCTGTGGATTTTGGTTATTAAACCTTTGTTGGAGACATAACCTACAAATATCTTCTCCTGTTCTGAGGGCTGTCTGCTTTCTTTACTTACTGTGTTCTTGGCTGTGCAGAAACTTTAGTTTGATCAGGTCCCAGTAATGTATTTTTGGAGTTGCTTCAATTGTCCAGGGGATCTTCCTCATAAAATATTCTCCCAGGCTGATTTTTTTCAAATGTTTCCCCTGCAATTTCTTCTAGTATTTTTACAGTTTCATGTCTTAAGTTTAAATCTTTAATCCAGTGAGAGTCTATCTTAGTTAATAGTGAAAGGTGTGGGTCAAGTTTCAGTCTTCTACAGGTCTCCAGCCAGTTTACCCAGCACAGTTTGTTAAATAGCGAATCTTTTCCCCACTGAATGTTTTTAATTGGCTTGTCAGAGTTAAAATAATGGTAAGTAGCTGGGTTCATCTCTTAGTTCTCTATTCTCTTCCATACATCTACCTCTCTGCTTTTGTGCCAGTACCATGCTGTTTTGATCACTATCAATTTATAGTATAGTCTGAGAACTGGTAGTGTGATTACTCCTGCTTTGTTTTTATTTCTGAGTAATGTCTTGGCTATTTGAGGTTTCTTCTGATTCCATGTAAATATAGACTCAAGGTGAAGGGATGGTCATCTATATTACAGGCAAATGGGAAGCAGAAAAATGCAGGTGTTGCAATTCTATTTGCAGATATGCTAGGCCTTAAATCAGCCAAAGTAAGAAAGGATAAGGATGGACACTTCATATTTGTTAAAGGTACTACTCATTATGATGATATGTCAATCATTAATATTTATGCACCCAACCAGAATGCACCGCAATTTATAAGAGAAACTCTAACAGACACGAGCAACTTGATTTCCTCTAGCTCCATGATAGTCGCAGATTTTTTTAAATAATTTTATTAAATCATAATGTGTACATTGGTACAATCATCGGGCACAATGTGCTGACTTCATATACAATCTGAATATTTTGGTCATACTGTTAAACATAGCCTTCATGGCATTTTCTTAATCACTATATGAAGACATTGATATTCTACATTTAATAAGTTTCACCAGTACCCTGCTAAGATGCACCATAGGTGTGAGCCTACCAATTGCCCTCCCTCCACCCATTCTCCCCTCTCCCCTCCCCTCCCTTTCCCTTTTCCCTGAATTCTTGTGCTATAATTGGGTTTTAGCCTTCATATGAAAGCTATAAATTAGCTTCATATTAGAACTGAGTACATTGGATACTTTTTCTTCCATTCTTGAGATACTTTGCTAAGAAGAATATGTTCCAGCTCCATCCATGTAAACATGAAAGAGGTAAAGTCTCCATCTTTCTTTAAGGCTGCATAGTATTCCATGGTATACATGTTCCAAAATTTATTAATCCATTCGTGGGTCGATGGGCACTTGGGCTTCTTCTATGACTTAGCAATTATGAATTGGGGTGCAATGAACATTCTGGTACAGATGTCTTTGTTATTTTGTGATTTTGGGACTTCAGGGTACATACCAAATAAAGGAATTATGGGGTCGAATGGCTGGCCAATTTTTAGATCTCTAAGTATTCTCCAAACATCCTTCCAAAAGGAATATATTAGTGTGCATTCCCACCAGCACTGTAGAAGTGTTCCCTTTTCTCCACATCCACGCCAACATCCCTGGTTTTGGGATTTTGTGATGTGGGCTAATCTTACTGGATTTGGGTGATATCTCAAAGTAGTTTTGATTTGCATTTCTCTGATGATTAAGAATGGTGAGCATTTTTTCATGTATGTGTAGGCCATGCACCTGTCTTCTTTAGAGAAGTTTCTCTTCAAGTCCTGAGATGGGATCACTTGTTCTTTTATTGCTAATACGTTTGAGTTCTCTGTGGATTCTGGCTATTAAACCTTTGTCAGGGGTATAACCTGCAAATACTTTCTCCCACTCTGAGGACGGTCTCCTTGCCATACTTACTACATTCTTGGCTGTGCAGAAGCTTTTTAGTATGATCAGGTCCCAGTAGTGTATTTTAGATACTGCTTCAATTGCCTGGGGAGTCCTCCTCATAAAATATTCACCCAAGCCGATTTCTTCAAAAGTTTTCCACGTACTTTCTTCTAGAATTTTTGTAGTTTCATGTCTTAAGTTTAAGTCTTTAATCCAATGAGAATCTATCTTTATTGATGGTGAAAGATGTGGGTCCAGTTTCAGTCTTCTACAGGTCGCTAGTCAGTTCACCCAGCACCATTTGTTAAATAGAGAGTCTTTTCCCCTCCGAATATTTTTAATTGGCTTGTCAAAGATTAAATAACGATAAGCAGCTGGATTCATCTCTTGGTTCTCTATTCTGTTCCAAACATCTACCTCTCTGTTTTTGTGCCAGTACCATGCTGTTTTGATCACTATCGATTTATAGTAGAGTCTCAGGTTTGGTAGCATGATTCCTCTTGCTTTGTTTTTATTTCTGAGTAATATCTTGGCTAGTCAAGGTTTTTTATGATTCCATATAAAACAAAATATTATTTTTTCAAGATCTTTAAAATATGACAATGGAGCTTTAATACGAATTGCATTAAAAGTATATATTGCTTTGGTTAGTATAGACATTTTAACAATGTTGATTCTTCCCAGCCATGAGCATGGTATGTTTTTCCATTTGTTAACATTATCAGCTATTTCTTTTCTTAAAGTTTCATAGTTCTCTTTATAGAGATCTTTCACAGCCTTTGTTAGGTAAACTCCCAAATATTTCATCTTCTTTGTACTACTGTGAAAGGTATAGGGTCCTTGACTGATTTTTCAGTTTGGCTATTGCTGGTACATATAAAGGCTACAGGTTTATGGGTGTTGATTCTGTAGCCCGAGACATTGCTGTATTCCTTGATCACTTCTAAAAGTTTTGTAGTAGAATCCCTGGTGTTTTCCAGATATACAATCATATCGTCTGTGAAGAGTGAAAGATTGATCTCTTCTGACCCTATGTGAATACCCTTGATGGCCTTTTCTTCCTTGATTGCAATGGATAAAACTTCCATTATGATGTTGAAGAGCAATGGAGACAGTGGGAAACCTTGCCTGGTTCTTGATCTAAGTAGAAATGATTTCAATTTAACTCCATTCAACATGATATTGGCTGTGGGTTTGCTGTAGATGGCCTCTATTAGTTTAAGAAATGTGCCTTCTATACCAATTTTTTAAAGTGTTCTGATCATGAAGGGATGCTGGATATTGTCAAAAGCTCTTTCTGCATCATTTGAGAGAATCATATGGTCTTTATTTTTTAATTTGTTTATGTGCTGAAATACATTTATTGATTTATGTGTATTGAAACAGCCTTGAGATTCTGAGATAAAGCCCACTTGGTCATGGTGTGTAATTTTTTGTGTGTGTTGTTGGATTCTGTTGGTTATTATCTTGTTAAATATTTTTGCATCAATATTCATTAGTGATATTGGTCTATAGTTTTCTTTTCCTGTTGGGTCTTTCCCTGGTTTAGGGATCAAGGTGATGTTTGCTTCGTAGAATGTGTTGGCTATTATTCCTTCTTTTTCTTTATTTTGGAAGAGGTTTAGGAATATAGGTACTAGTTCTTCTTTAAAGGTTTGGTAGAATTCTGACGTAAAACCATCTGGTCCTGAGCTTTTCTTTTTAGCTTGATTTTTTATAGTTGATGCTATTTCAGAACTTGATATAGGCTTGTTCAACGTTTCCACTACGTTCTGGCTAAGTCTTGGTAGGTGGTGTGCTTCTAAGTATTGGTCAATTTCCTTCAGATTTTCATATTTCTGAGAGTAAAATTTCTTGTAATCTTCCTTAAGAATTTTTTGAGTTTCTGAGGGGTCTGTTATTTCGTCTTTACCATTTCTGATTGATGAAATTAGAGATTTACTCTTTTTTTCCTGGTTAGGTTAGCCAAAGGTTTATCTATTTTATTGACCTTTTCAAAAAACCAACTTTTTGATTTGTTGATCTGTTGTATAATTCTTTTGTTTTCAATTTCATTTAATTCTGCTCTAATTTTGGTTATTTCTT
>CAUYON010028765.1:0-32324 GCA_963573935.1 Arctocebus calabarensis | reverse complement strand
AATATAAAGGTCTTAAACACAATAACTAAGAAAATGCCGTGAAGGCTATGTTAACCAGTTTGATGAAAACATTTCAAATTGTATATAAAACCAGCACATTGTACCCCATGATTGCATTAATGTACACAGCTATGATTTAATTAAAAAAAAAAAAAAAGAATCCTGTATGCTGAAGGAATATTTTATGTCCCTGTTGTCTAATATGGTAGCTGCTTGTGACCATCGAGTGCTAAAGATTTGGCTAATGTGACTGAGGGACAGAATTTTTAATTTTAACTAATTTTAATTATCTCAAATATAAATAACTACATGACTAGTGGCCATCCTATTGGACAGCATAGTCTAAAGGCATAAGGAATAGAGGAACTGGCAGGGTTCAGTGGCTCACTCTTAGAATCCCAGCACTCTGGGAGGCTAACCTGGGTAGATTGCTTGAGCTCAGGAGTTCCGGACCAACCTGAGAAAAGTGAGACCCCATCTCTACTAAAAATTGAGAAAACTAGCCAGGCATTGTGGTGGGTGCCTTAGTCCAAATTACTCAGGAGGCTGAAGCAAGAGAACGTCTTGAGTCCAGGAGTTTGAGGTTGCTGTGAGCTGTGATGCCACTGCACTCTACCCAAGGCAAATGGAGTGTTATTTTTTTCTGTCTCAAAAAATAACAAAAAAACTTAAGAAAAAGAAATATAGGAACTGAAAATTACAAGTACTTAATAATTTTCAGTCAACCTGTCAAAGAGCAGTAAATAAAAATTGATGATAACACTTGGAAAACCACAGCATGAGTGAACAAGAGGTTATTTCAATAGCTTTCCACTTTAAAAGGTCATTAAATTATGTTTTATAAAACACTAATATTCACAAAGTGTTAGTATTTCTCAAAAAACATCATAATCACCAAAATGTTGTTAGCAATATTTTTTCTAAAATGTATTTTAGCAGATTTATGGAGAAAAACATCAAAAGCATGCATAATTATTACTGTGTTCAGTCTCCTTGAAAATACAATACTGTATATTCAAGAACATCAGGAAATCACTTAGTGGTCACCTGATGCAGACTTTAAGTCTGCACACCACACATAAGCAATATTTAGCAGGGAATACTTGGAAGAATGTGCTATCTTTATGGAGAAAACTAGTCTCAACATTTCCAGATATGTATGAAATTATTTACTTTGTAATAGCTAAAAGAAATTTGTATAGTACAAACTGATTTTTAATGGTTCTGTGATTGAAGAAAAGGAAATCCTATACAAAAAATTAGGATTCTGTGACTAACAATTAGGTCTAGTCCAAACAAGTGAAAAGCTAGAATATTCCAAAATGAAGAACAATGTTCAATCCACTGACTAACCTCAGGAACTAAAGGCCAAAAAGGAAGTGTGGTGTAAGCACTTTGTCCCCACAGCATTCTGAAGTTGGTGTCACAGTGCCTTCTGGCCTCCATTTTTTCTGATGAGAAGTTAGCTATGATCTTACTGGGGTTCCCTTATGTGTAAAGAGTCATATTTTTCTCGCTGATTTCAAGATTTTATGTTTGGCTTTCCAACATTTTGGCTAAGAGGTGTCTGGGTGTGGATCTTAAAGTTTTCCCTCTTGGGGTTCACTGAGCTTCTTAGATGTATAAAGCTTTTCAGCAGATTTGAGTTTTCAGCTATTAGTTCTTCAAATACTTTTCTGCACCATCCTCTCTCTTTCTGCACTCCCATTACCGTTGATGCGCTTAATCGTGTCCCAATATTTCTGTGAGGTTCTGTTTGTTTTCTTCATTCTTTTTTGTCTCTTGCTTTCAAATAACATAATCTTAACTTCAGTTCACAAATTCTTCTGCCCTCTCAAATCTACTGGTGAGCCCTTCTAGTGAAATTTCCATTTTGGTTATTGTCCTGTTCAATGCCAGAATTCCCATTTGGCCCCTTTATAGCTTGCATCTTTTTATTGACACACTCTATTTGATTAAACATCATATCATACTATTCTTTAATTCATTAGACATGGTTTCCTTTAGTTTTTGGAACTCATTTATAATGGCTGTAAAGTCTAATATCTGGGCCTCCCCAAGAGCAGTTTCTAAAGCCTGCCTTCCCTCCATCCCTGTAAATGGATCCTATTTTCCTGTTTCTTTCTAATCTTTCTTTCTGTCTTGTAATTTTTTGTTGACCACTGGAATTTTTTGATAATATATTGTAGCAACTCCTAAACGGATTCCTCTTCTACCCTGGAAGTTGATGATGTTCTTTGCACAGCAGTTTATTCACTTGTTTAGTGACTTGAACTAATTCTGTACAGTTTATTTCCACTGCTCAGTGCAGCCTCTGGTGTTCCTGCTCAGATTTTTTTTGTCTTGTTTTTATCTTTTCCTTTTGTTATCTACTGGTTGCCTCTAGGTCAGCATAAGCTATTTGGGGGTGAAAAGTTGTACTTACGCCCCATTAGCCAGTTAGATTCTGATTCTTTACAGAGTAAGAGGCAGCTTGGAGGTGGCTATTACAATTCAAGAAGTATAGCTTTTTGTCCTCTCCCCTCTTTCAGGGAAGACTCAGATTTTCCTCTTTAATTTCTCCTGTGAGTGTCTTGATAGGGATTGATGTGATTTTATTTTAAATCTTGGCTTCCTAGGGGTTGCCCCTAGGTCAGAGTAGCTTATCCACTATCTAGTGTGAACAGAGGTGGTGCTGAAGCTTTTTACCCTTTGAGAAATCCTCTGATTTCTCTCAAGTCTTTCCTGCAGGCTGCTCTCATTGCTCCTGAGAGGGTGTGGCTCCGCACTCCTGCATGGCCTGCCTGACCCCAGGGTTTGACTGTGATCCAAGAGGGCTCTTTTTGGCTGTTGCTTTTCTCTGATTCTCTCTACTAAAGTTATTGCTATAGGATCGTGTGGTTATAAGCACTGTCCAGATAGTTCTTTCCCAAGATCCCCATTAGTCTCAACAATACTTCTGGGCATGGGTTCTCCTCTGTTCCAAATAAAGTCAGCCCCTTAGGCAGTACTGGGCTTTTCTTCCTTACAATTTACCTTCCCACTAACCAAAGCTCTGGGCATTTCATCTGGGAAAGGGGAGAATAGCCCTCTCTTGGAATGACACCCCTGCTCTCAGATGGGTATGCAGGGGGTAGTGTTGGTCTTCTGCAGCCTAAAGCCTCCGACCTAGGACAAGCTGGGGTGATCACTGACTCAGGTGAGTGATCTTGGCCACCACACTTGGTGGGTGATGAGGGATGTGGTGCCCAGGCCTGCCAGAGGTGAAATGTACTCTAGATTGGGGGCTGGGCAGAGGGGGCCATTCTTGACAGCTCCACCTGTAGTAGAGCCCAGATTTGTGTCTATAAAACAAGTTTGAAAGTGGGTGAGTGGATTGTGGCTCAAAGGCCACAGACCTGCTGTTCTTACTGTAGTAGATTTTCTTGATTCCATTCATTGGATGTTTCTACATTTGCTGAATGCCCTTAGGGCAATTTCCAGAGACTTTCAATTATTATCTTTTATAATTTCTCCAGTTAAATGTTTGTGCTGAGGATCAAATCCTCTATGTCCCCATTCTGAAAGCTGCAGTCTTCTGTTTGTTTCTTTGGAAACAAAGAAAATTTCTCCATTGGAAATAAAGAGCCTCAGACAAGGGGCTTGTTCCCTGTCAGAAAACATCGTGGCTCTTTAGCCCTTATATAAGTTTTAGAGTATTTGGAAACAATCCATTCTGAATTTGTAGACTTAAGTGTGAGTTCTTCTTTTTTTCCTAAGTGACATCTTGATTTTCTGGAACACTCATACAAATGAGCTAAGTACAAAATTACCGAGCCAGAAAATGGAAGTACAGCAGAGGCAATGGAGCAGAAGGGCTGCAGAGCCCGGAAACAAGTGTCACCATGCTCTAAATAAGTGTCTTGGCCTTTTGGAGGTGTCCAGTAAATTAGTGACCCATCCATGTGTGTGCTACACACAACAGGCCTGCTTTGTAGTAGCCAGGGCCTCTGTGAGGCTCGAGGTCCAGGGTGGTGTGCAAACAGTCCCTGCCCTCTGTTCCTCCTTGGTGAGAGAGACTGAGCACACAGACAAACACGCAATCACAGATTACGTGAGTGCCAGGAAGGAAAAAAAGAGTGTTGTGAAAGACAACACTGCTGGTGTGTTGGGATGGTCAGTGGGCACTGAGCAAGGCTGGTGGGTAAACTGCACCTGGCCTGAGAGGGGCAGTACTATTTTCAGGAGTGATGGACTTAGATAAATGCTTAGAGTAGCAAAGAGGAAAGGTCTCACCAAGAGGAAGTAGCACCTTAGCGATTAGATTAAGAGCCCCAGGACCACCCTGATTTCAAGGACAGAGCTCACCTTTCAAAAGTTCTTAGGATAACAGTTCAGCCAGTGCCTAAAATTTATGTCCTCCTTGCAGTGCCCACCACTTCTGGCACTGCAGACGCCGGGCCCAGGGCAGGGGCAGGCCTCAGGCAGTGCATCTGTGCAGTCGGGTGACTCGATTTGCTTCACAGGCAGGGAATGAGTTCACCTCCTCTGTACTCCAAAATCTTCCCCTCACCCACCAGGCAAATTCACATTGTTATAGATACAGTTAATTGATGAAAAGATACAGCTTTCTCTCATAAGAAAGCCATTGCTCATAAGTTCCATGTGTCTGCACCTCTTTAAAAACAGTGTCTTGTGGGAAGGCCTTGAGGATGGCTAGGGCATATGGTCTCTCACGGAAGGCCAACTTGCCATTGGCCTATGATCCTGACCTCATTTCCAGCTCCTAGAGGCTTGCTTTGTAAGGTAAAACTCCATTCTGGGTAAAGCAATAAATAACACTACTGGGTGTGCAGCTTGCCCCTGCCCCTAGCCAGCCCCACTACAGCCCTCTCAGCTGGGAAAACAAGGCAACAGCCAGAAAGCAGTTCTAGGGCAAGAGCGTCACAGCAGGAGCCTTCAGGAGCCTTTCTGAACCATGAGGGCGAGGCCGGGCCATGCTGGAAGACCCAGCTGAAATTGGTGCCAAAGGAAACCACATTCCACAGGGCATTCTCAGCGACATAAAATAATACAGATAAGGGGATCATTGTTCAATCACAGGCCCAGCATGTTGGAAGTATAAAAGTCCATTATGAAGTTAATATTTGTCTTTAAGAGTGTTTTTCTCCTTCTCTTACCAGTTTAAGGTCACATGCCAATTTTAGAAAAACTTCAAAAATTGTAAAAATACATTTCTTGTTTATCTGTAAAAGCAACCAAACAAATCACAAGGAATAAGGAAAACAAAACTAGTGATGTGTAAGGAAGTTGTGGGGAGTTTAATTTAATTTGTCTTTGAAGTTTTAAGTGCTTCCCCCACTTTTCAAAACTACGTGTTTTCTTTCATTCATTGGCTCAGTTTCACAGCTACATGAGTGAGGAACAGCGAGAAACAGCAGCCGCATATGTCTGCACAGGCATGTGTGCTGAGAGAGATTAAGTGGCCATGTGGGATGTTTACTTGAGTTATGGGAGCAGTTCTTAGCAATCCACAAAGAATTCCTGGAATCGGAGTCAGGCCCGGCTGTTTCATTCTAGGTCACTGTCAATGTAAGCAGCCTCTAAAGACCAACAAGGACCTTTCTCTCCACTTTATAATCTCTTACTAAGCCTTAGACCGAAGAAAAGGTAGAAGAAATTAGAGGATGAATTGAGAAAATAAAATGAGAGAAAAAAGGAGCGAGGGGAGAAGATGCAAGGGTTTGAACTTGAGCTTGAGGGAGGGAGTCAGAGAGGAGGCAGGGCCAGGGCCAGAGCTGGGGGAGGGGCGTGCGGGGGAGGGGCCTCGCCCACTCCTGCAGCTCCTCCGAGGACAGACGGGAAACCAGAGACAGCAGGACATTGTGTTCTTCTCCTCAAAAACAAGTAGCTTCTGCCTCCCAAAGTAAACAGTTAATCCTGTTGTTTATCTTTCTAAACATGAGGATATGTTAACAGCAAGATTTCTACTGCACTGAAATGTGGTTTTTATTCATTTAAAAATCATGTTTTCTCTTTGCTGAAATGAAAGTGTGACACGTAAACTTTCTAATACCAGGGAACAGGAAGGAATAATAATTTTACTTTGCTAAAAATGAATTCACTAAAAAAAAGCCTGAGATAGGCCTTTTCTATACTCACACATTCTTTTTATTTTAGGAAGACAACAACAAACAACAACAACAAAACCAGCTATAAGCCTGGTCTTTAAAGGAAGACACAAATAAAAACTGCTGATAATCAGTGCAGCCTGGACTTTTGGTTACTGCTCATGAAGATAAAACGTTTTATAACTCGATAGAAATTTCCCTATAGAAGCTTGGCACCATAGCTCAGTGAACAGGGCACTGGCCACATATACCGAAGCTGGCCGGGCCTGCTAAACAACAATGAGAACTGCAACCAAAAATTAGCCAGGCATTGTGGTGGGCCCCTGTAGTCCCAGCTACTCAGGAGGCTGAGGTAAGAGAATTGTTCAAGCTCAAGAGCTTGAGGTTGCTGTGAGCTGTGACGCCACAGCACTCTACTGAGGGCAACATAATGAGACTCTGTCTCAAAAAAAAAAAAAAAAAGAAATTTACCCATAGAAAAAGTTTTCAAAGATTCTTACCGCTTATGCCTTCTTATTAATTGAAATTGTATGGAGGTAACTGTAGAGGCACACACAGTGTAGGAATACTACAGGGAGACCCCACCACACTTGCCGAGTTGCTTTCCGCAGTGTGCACTGTGCAGAGTCGCAGCCAGGACTCTTTCATGCTGGGCACGCCGGTTACCTGTGTGCTACTGGCATGTGTGTGATACAGCTTTAGGGCCTGGATCCTTCACTGCAGTCGACAGACTGGACATCACCATGAGGGTCCTTCACCCTCCCTCTGATAGGCACTTCTGTCTTCCCACTCCATCCCCAACATCTGGAAACCACTAATCTATCCTCCTTCCTAAAATTTTGCCATCTTAAAAATGTTATAACAATAGAATTATCCAGTACATGATCTTTGGGATTGAATATTTCTCTCAGCACAATTCCCTGGTGATTAAAACAAGCTATTATGCCTTTGATTTTTACAACGGCTTCACTGAGATATAATTCAAATGCCATAAAATTCATCCCTTTTATTATGGCAAAATATACATAACATAAAGCTGACCACTTTAATCCTTTTAAAGTGTACAACAGTGGTGTTAAGTATACTCGCGCTATTCTGCAACCATCAGCACAGTCTAGCTCCAGAACACCTTCATCACCCCAAACAGAACTGCCATCCATTAAGCAATTACTCCCACTTTCTCCTTCCCTAATCATCCTATTTTCTATCACTGTGGATTTACATTTCACACAAATGGAATGGAATCAGACGTGTGTGGCCTTCTGTACCTGGCTTCTTTTAACTTAGCATGTTTTTCTAAGTTCATGCATGTTGAGGCAGGGACCATGCTTTCCCTTTTTGTTGCTGAAGAACGTGCCGTCACATAGATGTATTACACTTACTTTTCTGTCCATCAGCTGATGGGCACTGCAGTTTCTACTTTTTTGTGTTATGAATAATGCTGCTAAGAACATCTGTGTAGAAGTTGTATGGACGTATGATTTCGATTCTTGTGGGCATATACCTAGGGGTGGAATTGCTGTGACAAAGCTATGATTAATTTTTTGAGGAACTGCCAGACTCTTTCAAAGTGGGTGCAACATTGTATTTTTTCACTCATTTCTCCACATTCTCATCAAGGCTTGCACTCCTCCTTTTTTCCTTTTGTTATTGCCACCCTGGAGGATGTGAAGTGGTATCTCATTGTGGTTGTGATTTACATTTCCTTAATGCTTAAGGATGCTGATCATCAATCATGTGCTTACTGGTGCTTATTGGCCATTTGTACACCTTTTTCAGAAAAATGTCTATTCAAATCTTTTGAACATTTTTTAGCTTATGTTTTTATTGTTGAGTTGTAACTGTTCTGTCTATATTCTTTTTTTAAATTTTTTTTTTATTTTTACATATACATGTGTTTATTAGGTTTCCACTTTTTGCCTTCACAGAATTAAAAAGGCTTAATATTTAATAACAATAACAATGTTTAAGATAAGGACTAGAAACAAAAACCTCAAAAAGAATGAAAGAAAATAAATACATTCAGAAAAGAAATCAGATGATTAATAATAATAATGCAAATAAAGTAACATTCACATTGTCAAATAAGAGTATGCCTATTATAGAATGATTTAACTCTGAGGCTCAGTATGGAGTCATCAGTTAACTTACTTTTTTTCCAAAGTCTCAAAAAATAGAGATTTGTGACCTTCCTATATTCTGAATACAAGTTCCCTATCTGATATGTGATGGACAAATTTCTTTTTCCATTATGTGGGTTATCTGTTCACCTCCCATATAAAAAATTTTTTTAAGTATTAAAGTTTTAAATTTTGATGAAGTCTCATTTATGTATTTTTCCTTTTAAAGTTTTTTTTTTTTTTTTTGTAGAGACAGAGTCTCACTTTATCGCCCTGGGTAGAGTGCCGTGGCGTCAACACTGTTCACAGCAACCTCCAGCTCTTGGGCTTAAGCGATTCTCTTGCCTCAGCCTCCCTAGTAGCTGGGACTACAGGCGCCCGCCACAGCGCCCGGCTATCTTTTTTGTTTTGCAGTTCGACTGAGGCCGGGCTTGAACCGCCACCTTCGGTATATGGGGCCGGCGCCCTTCTCGCTGAGCCACAGGAGCCGCCCTGTTTTTGCTTTTAGTGTTACATCCAAGAAACCATTGTCTAACACAGATGCAGTTCTATGTTGTCTTCTGAAATTCAGTTCTTATGGTTTGTGATCCATTTTGAGTTAATTTTTATGTATTGTAAGACAGGGAGTCCAACTTAATTCTTTTGCATGTACTACCCAAAGCAATCTACAAATTTAATGAAATCCCTATTAAAGCACCACTGTCATACTTTAAAGATCTGAAAAAAATAGTACTTCGTTTTATATGGAATCAGAAAAAACCTTGAATAGCCAAGACATTACTCAGAAATAAAAACAAATGGCAAGGAATCACGCTACCAGACTTCAGGCTACACTTTAAATCTATAGTGATCAAAACAGCATGGTATTGGCACAAAAACAGAGAGGTAGATGTAGGGAACAGGAATTGAGAAATAAGAGATGAACCCAGCCACTTATCATCATTTGATCTGTGATAAGCCTATCAAAACATGAATTGGGGAAAAGATTCCCTATTTCGCAAATGGTGCTAGGTGAATTGGCTGGCAACTTGTAGAAGACTAAAACTGGACCCATACCTTTCACCATTAACAAAAATTGATTATTACTGGATAAAAGATTTAAACTTAAGACATGAAATTATAATGATACTTGGAGGGAGTGCAGGGGAAACACTTGAAGAAATTGGCCTGGGAGAGTATTTTATGAGGAGGACCCAGGCAATTGAAGCAACACCAAAAGTACATTACTGGGATCTGATCAAAGTAAAAAGCTTCTGCACAGCCAAGAACACAGTAAGTGAAGCAAGCAGACAGCCCTCAGAATGGGAGAAAATATTTACAGGTTATGTTTCTGACAAAGCTTTGATAATTAGAATCTACAAAGAACTTTATAAGAAAAAAACCCAAGTGATCCCATTTCATTGTGGGCAAGAGACTTCAACAGAAGCTTCTCTGAAGAAGACAGGTGCTTGGACTACAGATACATGAAAAAATGCTCATCATCTTTAATTATCAGAGAAATGCAAATCAAAACCACTTTGAGATATCATCTAATTCCAGTAAGAGTAGCCCATATAACAAAATCCCAAAACTACAGATGTTGGCATGGAAGTGGAGACTTCTGCACTGTTGGTGGGAATGCAAGCTAATACATTCCTTTTGGAAAGTAGTTTGGAGAACACTTAGGGAACACTAAAAGTAGACCTGCTGTTTGATCCTACAATTCCTCTACTAGGTATATATCTAGAAGACCACAAATCATTTTGCAACAAATATATCTGCATTAGAATGTTTATTGCAGCCCAATTCATAATTCCCAAGTCATGAAAGAAGCCCAAGTGCCCATCGACTCATGAATGGATTAATAAATTGTGGTATGGCTTGGCGCCTGTGGCTCAACAGGCTAAGGCGCCAGTCACGTACACCTGAGCTGGCGGGTTCGAATCCAGCCTGGGTCCGCCAAACAACGACGGCTGTGACCAGAAAATGGCCGGGTGTTGTGGCAGGTACCTATAGTCCCAGCTACTTGGGAGGCAGAGGCAAGAGACTCACTTGAGCCCAGGAATTGGAGGTTGCCGTGAGCTGTGATGCCACGGCACTCTATCCAGGGTGACAGCTTGAGGCTCTGTCTCAAAAAAAAAATAAAAAATAAAAAATAAATAAATAAATAAATAAATTGTGGTAGATGTACACCATGGAATATTATACAGCCTTTAAAAAGATGGAGCCTTTACCTCTTTTATGTTTACATGGATGGAGCTAGAATATATTCTTCTTAGTAAAGTTTCTCAAGAATGGAAGAAAAAGTATCCAATGTACTCAGTACTCTTATGAAACCAATATATAATCACCCACTCTTTCGTATGAAAGATAAAACACCCAGAATGAGGGAGGGAAGAGGAGAGTGAGGGAAGAGGTTGGGGGAGGCCAGGTGGAGGGAGGGTATTAGTGGGACCTCACCTATGGTGCATATTGCAAGAGTACACATCAGATCTATTAAGAGTAGAGTATAAATGTCTTAAAACAATAATTAAGTGAGGTGAAGGCTATGTTAACCAGTTTGATGTAAGCATTCCAAATTGTATATAAAATCAGCACATTGTACCCCATAAATGCATTAATGTACACAGTTATGATTTAATAAAAAAAAAATTGTTAAGAGAAAAAAAAAATCAATTGACCAAAAGAGTAAGCAGCATATTTTTTAAGAACATATATATCATGTTATGTAATAAAATAATGTCTTACACTGAGTGTATGTCTCTAGGGAGTATTTAGCCAGAGTTTTCGTCTATCACTGGCTAATTGTTAGTCATACAAACGTGTCTACACTCCCTGGATAAGTACACAGAGTAAAATCTCTACTGGATTTATTTAGGCCAATGAACACAGAGCAAACTGGCCAGCACCTCGTTTCCTCTTATCCTGTTATTTTACCATCGTCATGCAGAGTTCCCTCTTGGACAATGGCCCCATCGTTCTCACAGCCAGTCTGTCTCAAAACCTGGGAGTACTTGGTTTCCTCTCTACATTCAGCCATGAGAACCTGTCCATTTTCCCTCTGCATCATTCTACATCCTCCTTCCTTCTTATCCCCGCTGCCACTGTCTTGTCTGACTTGCAGCCTTTGCTGCCATGTACATGGGTTAGGCACATGTGTCCCCATTGAGCTCTGTTCTTCCTTTCTCTGAGCCCCTCCTGCTAGAGGACAGGCCTCTGCTACCGTGCCCTTCCTCCCAGGATAACGCTATCAAATCACTCATCTGGTCACAGACCCCGGGGCTCCCCAGTAGCCCTTTCTGGACACACACGAGCTTGAGTCTAGGATGCAGGTGGTGCCACCCTACCCCATCTGTTCTGGTTCCTGTCTGTTCCTCTAATAGAGAGAGACAGTCCTTGCCATGCCACTCACCTGAGTACTCTCATTTTTCAAAGATGAAATCAAATTCCATGTCCTTTTTTGAAGATTTTTTCCTATTCTCATAGTATAAACCATTCTTTTCCTTTGTATGCAAAGCAGTTTTTATTGTCTTTATTTTCGTTTTTATTACATTCTACTCTGCATTGTAACAACTTTAGCAGACCTTTTCTCTCTTTCCAGCCTGGAAATTTCTGAGGATAGGAATCCTGTTTCTCATTCCACAGGTACCTATGAGAGTACTTGGCAAGGAGACTAATGTGTCACAGACCATCAGTGCCTGTCATCCCAAGTTGAACTAAGCAACAGGCACTTATGTGGACTTATTGGGGAAGCAGGTATAAGACATCGTTCCTGCCCTTGGGGAAAGTAGCAGGTATTGAAATGTTTTGCCACAGGTTCTACACAAAATGAGAACTCTGTATTGCTGCAGTTTAGGAGGGGAAAGGAAGAACACAGTGAAGTTCTAAACCAGGACAAGAAAAGTGAAAGAAAAGAGAGGGAAAAGAAGGAGAGATTTACTTTGGGAAAGTTAACTGCTCACAATGTGCCTGGGCAGGCTGCGGTCTTGTTTTCTCTCACCCATCCCAGGCGAGGGGCCCTTTGGCATGTCCGCTTTCCCAGGCCTGCTCACACCAACACCTGAAGAGACAGGGCTTGGACCAGGGTGTAGAGCAAGGAGCAGGGCATTAACCATGGGCACACATCTCGGTAGTGCCGTAGGTAAGTTACATGTCCCACGGTTTCTCCTGGACCACCAAATGGCATGTCGACCGATTCAGAGTTATCACAGACTTTCTCCAACAGGGACTGTAGGGGAATAAGACCTGAAAACCCAAAGGCCCCACTTCATGGAATGGATTAAAGTCCCTCCCATGTGTCTAGCCTGGCACTCATGGGTAGTCTGGGAGAACTGAGAAGATGGCACTCAAGCCATCTCTAGGCTCTGCTATACCAATGCAGCCATCGAGAGACAGCAGACACTGTTGAATCATTCTAAGATGGTTGGCTTCTGAATCAGGGTTTCACACATTCAGCTGACTCAATGGCTTAGAAACCAGCCTTGTCTAATGGGACGGCTATAAATCACCTGTGTTTGCGAAGTATGTTCCACCTGTTTTGCCCCACGCAGTAACAAGCAAACTGCCTTGGCAAAATGCATACAATAAGGCTTTCTTCTTTTCAAATACCAGTGATAATTTTGTAAATTCTTCCGCAATCCTAAGAAAACGTGCTCGAGGAACAATATAACTGAGAAGTATTAAGCTGCTGTGATATATTTTACAATGAAGTAATTTCAATTTTGAAGACTAACCCATAGTTAGTTTACTCTACATAAGAGAGCAGAGGAGTGGTCACATTCAGAAGAATTCAGAGAGGAGGCAGATCCCCATTTCCTGCCTGCCCACCAGTCCTTTGCATAGGACTGCCTGCCACACCCAGCCGTCACTCACGTCAGCTTCCTACCCTTCCCTGGCCTGAGTGCCCAGAACACCCTTGTCCAGGTCTGTTCTTTGTGGTGATCACCATCTGGCCTGCATCTGTCCCCTCTGCACACAGCAGCTTTGAGTGCTCAGCAGTTTCCCCTCCTTTGTGTTATCCTATCTTTCTGCCAACTTTCTAGGAGTGTGGGCCTTGCTTATTTCTTTTGTGATAATTAAAAATATATTATAAAAAATCTCAAATTTACTGAAAAGTCCTAGCATAGTACAAAGCATGTTTTGTCACCTGAATTATTTGAGACTAAGTTCTTGACCCAATGTCCCTTCATTCCTAAAACTTTCGAGTCTGTTTCCTCTAAATAAGGACTTTGTCAAGTGACTGCTCTGCAGCTGTCAAGGGGAGGAATGGACACTGAAATCCCCTACCTAATCCTCACACCCAATCTCACTTCACCTGTTATCAGTAATGTCTTCTGCAGCCAAAGGGGACAGGTCAGAATCACGTGCTGCCCTCGGCTCTCATGTCTCTTCAGCCCCTGCAACCAGAACAGCTCCTCAGGTTTTCTTTGACTTTCATGACCATGATATTTGGGAAGGATATAGGCCAGTTATTTTGTAGAATGCAAACTGCATTGGGGGTTTGTTTAATATTTTCTCCTTCTTTTTTTCCCTTAGAGTTGAGTAGGGACTCTCCCAACGCTGCCTACACTGGAGTGCTGTGGCTATTCATTGGCATGGTTACAGCCTACTGTGGTCTTGAACTCCTGGGTTCATGTGATCCTCCCACCTCAGCCTCCTTAGTAGCTGGGACACAGGCACTGCCACTGTGCCCACCTCCTGATTACATTCCATCAATTGGCACAATATTTCAATTCGTCCCATTACTGATGATGTTCACTTTTTTTTTTATTAAGGTGTTGTCTACCAGGTGTAACTATAAATTTCTGTTTTTCCTTTTGAAATTATAAAGTACTATGTGGGAGATAACTGGGAGACCATGTACTATCCCCGATCAGATTTTCAAGTCATTAAATTTTTCCACTTATTTTTAGGGCTAGCTGATTTGGCAGGTGAGTTGTTACACACTCTTTGGCAGATTCCCACTCCATGGCCACCATCCTGTTCATTCATTTTCATATCAGTGTGGACTCACAGATTTTCACTGAGTGGATTGTAATCATAACTCTGATTTGTTTCAATGCTTAAACTGCTGTGTCTAGCTGGTCCCTTGCCCTTTTTCTTTTTGATGTCGCCATCATTCTTACCGAGTGTTCCCACTTTGTGACATAATGAGGCTTATCCTGTATCTTCTCTCATCCAAACCTGGACTCAGCCATTTTGCCAAGGAGCCCTGGCTTCCTTCAGGTATTTGGAAGCTGATGTTGGAGTGCTAAATGTGCTCACTGTTGTTGGTGCATCACTGCCCAGCCCCTCTCCGTAGACAGAGCTGGGGAGTGTGTAAAAAAACACACATCCGCCTCTGTTTAGTCACCATTATATACCCTTCTTGAAAATGAGTTTACACTACCTCTAATTCTGATGGAACACTGCAGGGTTTATTTCCTACATTTGGGACTCACAGCTCCCTCAAACTCAACATGTTTAAAACTAACACTCATCTTCTCAGCGCTCTGCAATTTCTGTGCCCTGAGTCTCCCACCCTTGGATGGCATCTCTCCTCTTGTTGCCTGCACCTTCCTTTCCCCCAGCCCTTCCCAGAGAGCTGCATTTTGGTCTCTCAGCTAGCCCCCGGCAGGCACCATCTCTTTATCCACTGCTCACCCGTTTCCCTTCACACAGGCATTCAGATTCACTTCCTCTAGTGTTCCAGAATTTCTTTCTTTTTTTTTTTTTTTGAGACAGAGCCTCAAGCTGTCACCCTGGATAGAGTGCTGTGGCATCACAGCTCACAGCAACCTCCAATTCCTGGGCTCAAGCTAGTCTGGCCTCTGCCTCCCAAGTAGTTGGGACTAGAGACACCCGCCACAACGCCTGGCTCTTTTTTTGGAGGCAGCTGTCATTGTTGTTTGGCGGCCTGGGCTGGGTTCGAACCTGCCAGCTCAGGTGTACGTGGCTGGTGCCTTAGCCCATTCAGCTACAGGCATCGAGTCAGTGTTCCAGAATTTCTAATGGGTTTTTTAACACAGGCAGAATAAAATCCAAAGGCCTTCCCAGGGCTCTCTAGAGCTCCCCAGGACCAGACTTGCCCTTTCTAGATGTTTACAACATGGTGAGCAGACACATTGGCCCCCTTGTCCTTATGTAACATGTCAAGTGCATCCCTACCTGGAACCCTTTGCAGCTGCTCTCTCTGTGGAGACACTGCCCACACCTGCACGGCTTGCTAGCTCATCTCCTTTGGGATTTTTACTCAATTATTATCTTCTCAGCTAGGCCTTCCTGATTCTTTGGAGAACTAACAAGCCCTCCATCTTCTTGTCCCTTCTCTTGCTTAATTTGAATTTGTAACCATTATTGCTTTCTTACATTGTATTCTGCTGCCAGTCTTCCCTGAAACAATGAAAGATGTAAGGGTGTATGGATGTTGTCCTTCCTTTTGTCTTACTGCTGTATCTCTAACATCTAGAACAATGCTTGACACATAGTAGATACACAATGTATGTTTGTCGCATGAGTAAACATTTCAGCATCCAATTGTATTACATAGTGGCTTAATATCATATTATGTTATATGCCATAATCGATTAAATAATTCCCCTATACCGGACATTTAGGTTGCTTCTTGCTTCTATTTTCCCCCATTTTTATGTGCACTGCTATCATGAAGAGGAATAGTGTTTATATGTTTTTGTTTGTTTCTTGTGAATGAAATTTTAAGAGATATTGGGTCAAAGACTAATATATTTATATAGTGTTATACGTCATTTACTGCTTTCCAAAAGAGTTTTAAGGTTTAAAAATCCTAAGAGCAATAACTGGGCATAAGATTTCTTTTTTGAATAAGTAACATACGTAACCCAAAATTTAAAGGTATAGGGTATATGGTAAAATGTTTCCCTCCCTCTGGCTCCTGCTTTCCATTCTCCAGGTCCCACCTCCCTCCACCCATAATTGCTGCTAGCTGTTTCTCACATACCCTGCCAGCGTTCACATGTTAATGTGTACAGGGAACCCAGCACCTCAGCACCCACTCCACACTTTTGCCTTCTCTCTACTGGGTCCCAGAGTGCCCCTCATCCCTTCTCGCAGTGCACAAGTGCAGGGCCTTACCCCACTGCATGCATGTGCCATAATTTAATTCTAAACCTCTAATGCCAACCTTTAGGCTGTTTCTACTTCCTGCTATCACAAAGAATCTTGTATTCCTATGTATGTAAGTGTTTCTGCAGGATAAATTCCAAGAAGTAGAGGTGCTGGCCCCAAGAGCTGATGTGTTTACAATTCACACACACCCGTGAAGGGCTCCCTCTGTGCTGGACGATTTACTCTCCCTCCACCAACCCAGACAGTGTGTGTTTCCTCTCAGCATTGCTAAACTAATGTTACTAAAATTCTGGATTTCTCAAAAATTAATAAAGTGAAAAATAATAGTGTTATTTCAATTTGCATTTCTTTATCACAAGACATTGAACATCCTTTCATACACTGCTTTTCTCTATGAACTGTGTCTTCATACCTTTTGTACATTTTAATACAGCGGTTATTAGTTTTTCCCTATTGACTTCTATGAGAGTCTCAGGTATTAGAGACAGTGGCTCTTTATAATATGAATTACATATTATAGTATGTAATTTTGCCCTTGAACTTGATCACTAAGGTTTAATAAAATTTATTAATATTTTCTTTTGTACTTAGACTAAACATCCAGGAAGATAATTCTTCCATGAGTTCTCCTATAACTTCATAGTTTTGAGCTTTTATGCTTATGTCTTTGACCCATTTGAAATTCATCTTGAGGGCGGCGCCTGTGGCTCAAGGAGTAGGGCGCCAGGCCCATATACCGGAGGTGGTAGGTTCAAACCCAGCCCTGGCCAAAAACTGCAAAAAAAAGAAGTTTGTCTTGGTATATGATGAAAGTATATGGATCCAATTTAAATTTTTTCCAGATGGCTAGCCTATTGTCCTTCTACCACTTACTGAATAGTTCATCTTTTGCCACTGATTTCTCTCTCTCTCTCTCTCTCTCTCTCACACACACACACACACGTATGTAATTACACACGTTACGTATGTACACACACACGTATGTAATTTGCAAAATTTGGTGCTCTCTGTTCCACTGTTCTGTCTACTGTACTATGGGAGGAAATCCTTTAATTTAACTGTAAGAAGTGGCTTTCATTAATTTCTGCCTTCCATAGTTAGGTGTCATCCATATTGGACTGTTTTTATGAAGAATGAGGAAGGTCACTCTTCCTGCCCCGGTCTGGGCCCAGTGCCTGGCCTTCTGCATCCCCCTCTCCTCCACTGCCAGCTTGACTCCAACCTGACTTCTCTGGCTCTGACTCATGGCACCTCCGTCTCAGTCCCCCATCCCCAATAAGCACCACCAACACTACAGCCTCACAATTGTCCTTTTGCCCGTCTTTCTGTCATCCCACATTCAATCTTGGGAAAGTCCTGTGGACCACATCTTTAAAGTAGGCCCCAATCTCCCTCCTTTCCACCATTAGCACTCTGGTCCAAGTCGCCGGTCTGACCTGTCAGGATTCCTGCCATGGCCTGGTTTGTTTCCTGTTCCCACTCTTGTACTTCCTCATTCCATTTGATTTGGAGCAGCCAGACTGATCTTCTCAAAGCAAGGGCTGGATTATAACCATCCCAATGTGAAAACTTTGAAGACTTTTCACTGTCTTTGGAACAAAGTCTAAACTCCCGGCACCTGCCTCCTCTCTGTGCCCACTTTCTGTCATGGTCCCTCCCTGAGTTCCCCACTGCTGAGCATACCATGCCCACCCTAACCATTACAGTAGTTGATGCCTTTGCCTGGAAATCATGTCTCTCCCAGCTTCTTGTGGCTCCACTTCATCCTTTGGACCTCACTGCAAAGCTCCAAGGTGACCTCAACATTCTGACCCAGGTTACTCTACATCATGGCATGGTATTATTTCTTACAATAGAAAATGTTTTGGCCAGGCGAGATGGCTCTCGCCTATAATCCTAGCACTTGGGAGACTGAGGCGGATGGATTGCCTGAGTTTATAGGTTCTAGACCAGCCTGAGCCAGAGTGAGACCCCGTCTCTAAAAAATAGCCAGGCGTTGTGGTAGGTGCCTGTAGTCCCAGCTACTTGGGAGGCTGAGGCAAGAGGATCACTTGAACTTAAGAGTTTGAGATTGCTGTGAGCTGTGAGGCCACAGCACTCTACCAAGCATGACCAAATGAGACTGTCTCAAAAAACAAAAAAAAGAGGAAAATGTTTCTGGAGCACAGAACACAGCATGTGCCGGGTGAATATCATCTCATTAACGTACCAGTCACATAAAAGGACACTAGCCTACCTCCATTTTATAGGTGAGATAATTTCTCCAAAGTCATGTAGCTACAAACCAACTGAAAATCAACTGTTTATTTCATTACCTGTATCTGTCTAACTGGAAACTGCCCCAGAGCTGGTCCTGGTCTCTTTTAGTTCATTGCCTACCCCCAGAACACAAAGGAGGCATGCCTTAACTTTGTAATGCCCAGAGAATGCTCACTAAATGAAGGGAACATGAACACTCTGGGTGATGGTGGGGCACTGAGGATGTTGAGGAGAGAGCCCAGATTGGCTTCCATATGGGTTTATGCCTAACCCTTCTGGCCAGGCGTGCAAATCAAGAGAACTCCTGGGGAGGTGGAGAGTGGAGGCAGCAGTGCCCAGGGCCCTTCTTCCTTGGTAGCTACCATAGGACTGAGTTGCCCACATGGCTAAGCTTGGGTGGATACAAGCTGGAGTCATTGCTAAGGACCCGCCACCAGCACTCTGTGCTTACAGCAGCTAGGACAGACTGCGGGTAGAGGCCACAGGTTCTAGGGCTGAGGGTACCGTCTGCAGGGTCCAGAATTGCAAACACCATACCCTAAGCCTTTGCTGACACTGTTCTTAGAGTTTAAACACGGCAAGTAAAAAGCATCTACATATCCCTAACTCTGATGAACGACTCCAAAAGTTTAAATAAACTGAACAAAGCAAATTTACAATATTTGTAAATGTTCCTATCTTCCATCAAATTGAATTTTTGTTGAGGTTTTTCTGCACAGAGTTATATAATTCAAAACCACTTTTCAACCTTCACTAATATTTCCTCTCTGATCAGGGAATCCACACATGTTAACACTCTACAAGAATCATTACATATGACAGGCCACACAGAAAACACTGGAGCTGCCTGGACCTGTCCTGCTGAGTGCTGACACAGGGGCCCCTCACCAGTCACTGCTTCACACGCACAGTACGCCCTCAGGACCCCCAGCCAAGGCCATGAATGCAAACCCCTGCACGCTGGGGCCCCTCTGCATGTGCCCAGCGCCCACTCAGCCCAGACTGCCACACCAGGGCCTGTGGCTCCACACAGACCTGCCGCCCTGCCACCATTACCTTCCAGTAGGCTGAAGGACTGGTTTCTTCCTTCTGCCGACGTGCTGGTAAGTTTTTCATGTCAGTTCACCATGGAGAGCCATTTAGGGAATTTGTTCTGTCTCACCAGCTCTTCCAAGTGAGTGGCTGGGCAAAGCTGTGACAACCAGCCCTACTTCCACAGTGGGCAGCGGCCAAGCTCCCCAATTGCGGCTCATCCCTCAAGGGCTCCCCCTCATCCTCTCAGAGGCTACGCGCCAGGGAGCCGCGCCCGCCTCACATAGTTGTGAAAGGTGAGGTCTCGCTCTGGCACAGAGTATATTATAGTTTGTGGCCACTCAAAGCTCACTGTGACCTCCACTCCAGGGCTCAAGTGATCTTCTCCCCTGGGCCTCCCAAGCAGCTGGAACTACAGGCGTGTGCCTTGCTAAGATCTATTAAGTCCTTAGTATTATCACTTTAAGAACTTACTCTTTGATAATCCTACTATCACTAAACACATATTTGTAATCCTTATACTCTTTTAAAATGTCTCACCTATAGTAGGTGATCAAGTAAACTTGTCAAATTGAATCTTGCATCATTTACAAAGCAAAAATGAATCTATAACAGATTTTATGTCAGAGAAATAAGAAATATTAAAAAATAACACAAGCTGATACCCTGGAGTAGCAAATAGCACAGAGAAAAGTCAAAATTAATTAGTCTAAAAAAATTAATTAGTCTTAGTAATTTAATTTCTAAATTTTTGAAACATCTATTTACCCTAAGATTTACTTACTTGAAAAATTTTAAAGTATACCTTAAATATGAATTTCAAGCATCTACTTTCAGTATCTACTAATTAAAATTTCCTTTTAAATTATATCTCAAAAATTATAGTCTTTAGCATCAAATTTTATAGTTTTAAAAAGTATATCATGATGTATGCAGAAATGTTTGGACTTTGAATTCTTTAAAAAGATGGAACATTAGTCTCAGTACCTGTGGCTCAAGTGGCTAAGGCATCAGCCACACACACCTGAGCTGGCAGGTTCGAATCTAGCCTGGGCTGGCCAAACAACAATGATAGCTGCAACCAAAAAATAGCTGGGCATTGTGGCGAGCACTTGTGGTCCCAACTACTTGGGAGGCTGAGGCAAGAGTATTGCCTAAACCCAGGAGTTGGAGGTTGCTGTGAGTGGTGATGCCATAGCACTCTTACCCAGGGCGACAGCTTGAGGCTCTGTCTCAAAAAAAAAAAAAAAAGGATGGAACATTAGAAGATAAAATCACATTTTTGCACAAGCTACATCCTACAGCTAATAGCATTCTAAAATAAAAATTGGGGCTGTGGGACTTTGTAATTATCCTCTGCTTCTTTCTTTTCTTTCTTTCTTTTTTTTGAAACAGAGTCTAAATGTTGCCCTTGGTAGAGGTGCCATGGCATTATAGCTCACAGTAACCTCAAACACTTGGACTCAAGTGATCCTCTTGCCTTAGCCTTCTGGGTAGCTAGGACTATAGGTGCCTGTTATGTCTGGCTAGTTTTTCCATTTTTAGTTGAGATGGTGTCTGGCTCTTGCTCAGGCTGGTCTTGAACTCCTGAGCTTAGGCAATCCACCCAGGTTGGCCTCCCAGAGAGCTGGGATTACAGGTGTGAACCACTGCACTCAGCCTCTGCTTCATTCATACATTTTTACTTCTCTCTTTCCAGTGAGTTCTTTCTACCCCTTTTTGTGAATATGGAAGAGTCCAGTCACCTCCTGTGGGCCTTCCTAAACTACAGAGGCTGGTTGCAAACTGTGCCCACCTTGAGTTCCCTTGTGACTCAGGACCTATTAACCAGAAACAGGGCCTGTGCTACTTCACCTACCAAATACTTCAGGGCCTGGCCAACAGGTTTGCAGGGTCGAAAGACAAGAATGAGGCATCTGGCTTACTGACTCAGCCTGCAGCCCACACCAAGTGATTCTGGAGGCAGGAGTTGGAGCAGTAGCTTCAAGGTCACACAGCTCCTTGCTGTTGGTGCTGGCTTCTGGCTTCTGGCTGTGGAAGAGGCATCAGCTCCCATGACAGCCTGGCTCTTCAGCATTACTTAAAACTTCAACCTAGAGTCTATTTCTTCAGTTTTCCCAATGATTCTATAAGCCATTTGCAATCCTTTTAGTACGCTCTATTTAAGTTGGAATAGACTTCTTTGTCACTGAGCCTGACTGACGGCTTTGACATGCAGTTGAGTATGTAGACCCTGTATCAAATATTCTACATGCAATGTTTAATATGTAGTAATGTGTAGAATTAGAGGGGTAAAGGAACTTTATACACACTTCCCTAGACAAATCAAGAACTACAACTAAAAGACAAAGACAAAATCATGAACAAGTCAAACAATCTGGTGTTCTCTCTTATGGAAATAATCTATCTTTTTGAGAAACAGGCAAAATAAGGAATGAACCACTTAGAAGAAATCCCTAGAACAGTGATTTTCAATTGATGTACCATGAGAGGATCTTAGTTGTGCCATGAAAAATGTTAAAGACTATTAATTAAATTATTTTCAAATGAAGTTCAAAGCATAGTAAATGTATTTTTTTATTCTTTTTTAAATTAATATAATTTCAGTGTGTCAGGAGAGATTTAAAAAAGGTTGAAAAACATTGCTCTAAAGAATGCGGATCTACATAGTAATTAATTTCTTGGGCTAAGGTATTTTATATATTGCCATTGTTAAGAGAAATATCTGCAACAAAATATAATTTATAATGTGGCAAGAATTATGGCATTTTTACATGAGAGCAATATAGGCAATAAAGCAAGAGAACAGCCAGATGATTTATCTTACTTCTCATTTATTGCTTAGTACAGTTTCATTGAAGACAATCACAAGTAAAATACTACTCAGCAAGGATGCCAAATTTTTCTTTATTTTTTGAAATAGTCTTACCTTGTTGCCCTTGGTAGAATGCTGCGGTGTCATAGCTCATAGCAACCTCAAACTCTTGGGTTCAAGTGATCCTCTTGCATCAAACTCGTGGGTAGCTGGAACTACAGGTGCTTGCCACCATGTCCAGCTATGGGGTGCAAAATTTTTATTAAAAAAACAATTTTTTATTATTTTATTTTATTATTTGATAACCAGTAGTTAAAACACCTAGCTTATATCTAGTCCAATAACAGTTTAAGAAATATTTGCGATTACATATTCTCTCAGAACTATCATCACATATCACAGAAACCATAGCATCTAGGTACCTTATACTCAGAAAGAATGGCAAGCCATTCAGAGGAGCCTCACTGTGAATGGGGACTTTCCCTACATATGCTGACAGGATTCAGAGTATGTGACCATGCTGGCATGTGGTGAAGATGACCCCTGGATGAGCCAGGAGGAGGGAGGCCCACCTGGGGATCTAGAATGGCACAGGGGTGACAGAGGCTGACAGGCAGCAGGAGTCCTCATGCCAGCTTCTTCAGAAACAGTTCTAATGATGGTAAACGTTAGAATCATCGTCTACAGACAGAGGCAGCTCACCAGTGATACTGAACAACGTCTGAATGACAGTAAAAAGTAAACAACTAAAGGAAACTTTATCTGTAGAACAGTTTTGAGGAAAAGACCCTTTCCTGGGGTTGCAGATGAACCCTCCCAGTGGTCAGAGTCACATATCAAATATTCCAAAACAGAGCATTCCTACCTCTAAAGCCTCTACCTGGCCATGACTGCTGAGGCTAGCATCAATTCTGTAATACTTTAAAATGAACTTGTACTTTCTTAATCTACTTATATTTTGTGGCATCAAATGCCATTCTCCAACAAAATGAATCAGGGCACTTTGCAGAAATGGCTGATTCTAGGGCAAGTACGGGAAGTACATGAGACAAGCTGAGAGTACCCTGCAGGGCCAGAAAGTAAGGAAGTGCTCAGAATGGAACCTGACCCCTACAGTGGCGAGAGCATGTCAGACGGTGCAGATGACAACTGAAAGAACTCCCAGTGACAGATGCTGGGACAATCTGACAACAAAACAAATAAAATAGTATTGAGTTATAACTCAAAGTATAAAATGAATATTCATAGGTCCATAGTGATATAAATAATTGAACAAACAAATATTTGTTTGGAGGAGAAAAGACAAATCTCCCATACATAAGAATTCTAAATAATCAATGCACCATCACAGAAGGGGATCAGAGACTTCCTGTTTCTCAGATGGGGGCTGTGCATGACTTCCTCCCATAGACTTCAGGACAGAAAGTGGGGAAAGAGTAGAGTAGTATCACAGTGGAGAAACCTGAGACAGGAGGTCACATTCAACATCAACAGCAGGGAGTCATGTTGGGAGTGTGTATACTTGATGTGACATGATAAAAATTGTACTTTACCCCATGGTCTTTCTCCCAAGAACACATAATTCCAGTCACAGCGTGTGTAATTAATTAGACAAATACCACTTAAAAGGACTCTTCAAAATAACTGACCAGTACTTTTTAAAACTTATAATGTATTGTTTCTCAGCCTTTTGGCTAAGATCAAGTGTAAAACTTTTAATGTCATTAAAAAAGTCTGAAAAACTGGCATTGCCAAGTGCATCCTAAAGAAACATGATAACTAAGTGTCGTGTGGTATTGAAGATGGGATTCTGGAGCAGAATTAGGTCATATGAGATAAACACTAAGGAAATATCAATAAAGCATAGATTTTCATTAATTAAAAAATATGTATTTTCTAAAAGTAGAATATTTTAGTGTGAAACATATTTTTTCGGCCTATGTTGACAATGATAAATGTCTGTGTCAATCCCAGGACCCGCACCTTCGCTGTGAGGCCCTCTGTTGAGTTTCCGGGCTCAACACACAGGTAGTACTCTTCATGTCCAGCATGACTATGTTACTATTTTGTTAAAAGTAAATGTCTCCAAATTGCTATAATTTTAGACAATCTCATCTGGTAGTACAGGATACCTTGGAGATATTGCAGGTTCAGGCCCAAACCATTGCAATAAAGTAAATAAAAAAAAATAGCTTCCTAGTACATATAAAAGTCTTGTTTATATAATACTGTAGTCTAGTACATGTGCAATTGCATTATGTCTAGAAACAATGGACGTACTTTAATTAAAAAGTACTTTATTGCTTGATAGCAAAACAAAGGGAATAAACAAGTTAGGGTATACCTGAATACATCTAAAAGAATATAATTGGAATGTTTCTAACACAAAAAGAAATGATAAATGCCTCAGAAATGATGGATACTCCAATTACCCTGACTTGATTAAGTTACATAGTATGGCTGTATAAAAACATCATAAGTACCCTAGAAAGATACACAACTATTCTGTATAATCATTAAAAAATGCTAACAATCGCCTGAGCCTTCAGTGAATCATAATCTTTTTTGCTGGGGGAGGGTCTTGCCTTGATGGTGATGCTGCTGACTAATCAGGGTGGTGGTTTAAGGCTGGAGTGGCGCGGCATTTCCTTAAAATTAGAGAAGAATGAAGTTTGCTGCATGAATTGACTTTTCACAAAAGACACCTCTATAGCATGCAATGATGTTTGATAGCATATGCCCAGGGAGAACCTTCAAAATTGTAGTCAGTACTCTCAAACTCTGCTGCTGCTTTACCAACTAAGTTTATGAACTATTCTAAATCGTTTGTTGTCATTTCAACATTGTTCACAGCATCTTCACCAAGAGTAGATTCCATCCCAAGAAACCTTTCTTTGCGTTTCTTTGAGTTTCATCCATAGAAGAAACTCCTTATCCATTAAAGTTTTATCATGAGATTGCAACAATTAGGTCACATCTTTAGGATTCATTTCTAATTCTAGTTCTCTTGCTATTTCCATATCTGCTGTTACTCTTTCCTCTGAATTCTTGAATCTTTCAAAGTTATTTATGGAGGTTGGAACCAACTTCTTCCAAATACCAGTTAATGTTGATATTCTGACCTCCTCCCACAAATCACAAATGTTCTTATGTCATATAGAATGGCGAATCCTTCTAGAAGGTTTTCAACTTACTTTGACTAGATCCATCAGAGGAATCAATATATATGGCAGGTATAGGCTTAGGAAATGTAGGTCTTAAATACTAAGATTTGAGGCCAGGTGCAGTGATGCACCTGTAGTTCAGCTACTTTGCTTTTTTTTTTTTTTAAGACAGAATCTCATTCTGTCACCCCGAGTTGAGTGTCATGGTATCATCATAACTCACAGCAACTTCAAATTGTTGGGCTTAAGATATTCTCTTTCCTCAGCCTCCAAAGTAGCTGGGAATACAAGTGCCTGCCACAATGTCCGATTAGTTTTTCTATTTTTAGTAGAGATGGGGTCTTGCTCTTGCTCAGGTTGGTCTCAAACTCTTGAACTCAAGCAATTCACCTGCCTCAGCCTCTCAAAGTGCTAGGATTATAGGCATGAGCCACTGCACTTAGCTTCTTCCAGCTACTTCGGAGGAGGAGGAGAGAGGATCACTTGAGCCTGGGAGCTCAAGGCTGCAGTACACTATTATCATGCTTGTGAATAGGTATTCCACTGCAGCCTGGGCAACACGGTGAGAAACAAATAACATGACTTGAAAGTCAAAATTACTCCTTGATCTGCGGGGCTGCAAAATGTGTGTTGTGTTAGAGGCAAGGAAATCTCGCACATCTCCACCAGAGCGCTTGGGTGACTAGGTGCATTGTCTGTGAACAGTAATATTTAGAAAGGAATCTTTTTTTTCTGAGCAGTAGGTCTCAAAAGTGGGCTTCAAAATTCAACAAACTATGCTATAAACAGATGTGTTGTCATCTGAGCTCTGTTGTACCATTTTTATAGCACAGGCAGAGTAGATTTAGCAGAATACTTAAGGACCTAGAATTTATGGAATGGTAAATGAGCACTGGCTTCAAATTAAAATCACCAGCTGCCTTAGCTCCTAACAAGAGAATCAGCCTGTCCTTTGAGGATTTGAAGGCATGTATTGACTATTCTTTGGCTATGAAAATCCTAGATGGCCTCTTCTTCCAATAGAAGGATATTTCATCTACATTGAAAATTTGCTGTTTAGTATAGCCACTTTTACCAATGATCTTAGCTAGATCTTCTGGATAACTTGCTGCAGCTTCTCCATTAGCACTTGCTGCTTCACCTGGCCCTTTTATGTTATAGAGACAGCTTTGTTCCTTAAACCTCATGAACCAACCTCTAGTAGCTTCAAACTTCTCTTCTGCAGCTTTCTCACCTTCCATTCTTCATAGAACTGAAGAAAGTCAGGGCCTTGCTCTGCATCAGCTTTGGCTTGAGGAAGGGTTGTGGTGGGTCTGATCTTCCGTCCAGACCACTCAAACGTTCTCCATGTCAGCAATAGGGCTGCTTCACTTTCTTATCATTCCTATATTCACTGGAGTAGCTCTTTTAACTTCTTTCAAGAACTTTTCCTTTGCATTCACAACTTGACTAACTGGTGGAAGAGGCCTGGCTTTCAACATGCCTTCCTCACTAAGCTTAATCATTTCTAGCTTTTAATTTAAAGTGAGAGATGTGTAACTCTTCCTTTCACTTCAACACTTAGAGGCCTTATAGGGTTATTAACTGGTCTAATTTCAATACATCTTTTTGTTCTCAGAGAATAGGGAGGCCTAAGGAGAAGGAAAGAGAGGCAGGCCAAGGAGCAGAGCACAGATAACAATAACTTAATTCACTATCTCTTACGTACGTGGTTTGTGGTGCCCCCAACAATGATAATGTTAACCTCAAAGATCACTAATCACCATAATAGATAGAAAAACAATGAAAAAGTTTGAACTGTTTTGAGAATTATCAAAATGTGACACAGAGACACATGGTGAACACGTGCTATTGGAAAAATTATCCCAACAGACTTTCTCAGTGCAGAATTGCTATAAACCTTCAATTTTTAAAAGATGCAAGATCTGCAAGTTGCAACAAAGTGAGGTGCAATGAAGCAACGTGTGCTGTGCAGTGTTCATTGACGACTGGAAAGCTTTTCTGACTGAATTTCTCTGCACATTAGGAAGCAGCTGCCTTCGTGTGGTGGGTTGTCTTGCTCAAGGCTGTTGAGAAAGTTAGCATGTATAAATGCCCAATTTTCACCCACTGTCAAGTGGCTGAGCAGCACACCCGTTTCTTCCCCCTTCCAGAGGTCAGAGTCACCTTTGCTTGAATATACTCTTCTTAAGGCAGTTTGTTGTGTGGTGCATATTATAGCTCTTTCATAGTTCTTTTAGCTGATGACACAGCAAACTTTAGGACCTCACTCTCAAGGGAAGTGTTGCTTGATCATGCACATGATCATCTATCTACATTTACTGGGGCCAGGCGATTCATCTTTACACCAGATACTAACAGATTCATTGGGAGCTTCATGGATGAAGGATTTCCTCCCGCTGTTTAATTCTTCATTCATTTCTATGGGAGAAATAAGCTGGCAGATGGAGACTGGAAGCAGTGGTCCTGCCAACAGGCTTTGTGTAAGCTAAGTCAGGAAGGCTCCACGTGGCAGTGAGGCAGGCTCTGGGCCAGGGGAGTGGCCACATCAGCACACCTGGGCCAGATGGTCAGGCTGTCTTCTGGCTCTCAGGACAGAGCACAGTGCTCTCAGAGAAACAGTGGCTTTAATGAACATCCTTACTAATTTCAGGGTATCTATGAGTGGAGGTTTTCTTCTGGAGGAATATGGTGAGTCAGAACATGAAGAATCTTCCTCTCCCACATTTTTCATTGCTGTATGAAGGGTTCAGCTGAGATTCTAGAGAGGACTACAGTTTTGTTTTTTTTTAACTTATTAAGGTTCACTCTGCTTTTTCCAGGCCATAATACTGCCATGTACTTTGAGTATGCCTAATAAATATTAGCTGATGGTGACGAGGAATGCAGCCGGTGAAAAGCATGCGCTGTCCTCCCCGCCCCCCACTACTCAGCATCTGCTCGGCCCCTGGTCCAGCTTTCTATGCAAGGGATGCAAAACTGCATGAAATAAATTTCCCATGCTGATGAAGTTTATAATCTAGTGGCATCTACAGAAAGATAAACTTAGATGATCACGAAATATGGGAAAAGTGAAAAATGCTAAATATTCAAAACTTTTGGTTTTAAAACCAATACACACACAGGAGTGAGAACAGCTAAATAAAAACTAGTGAAAATAGCAAATGCTATTATAGACGTGAGGAAACTGGGTCATTTACATGTGCTCCTGGGATAGCCAACCATGGAATTCCTTTCAGTTTAGTTGTGAGAGTTGCACAACCCAGCAACTATACTCTTGAGTATTTATCCAGAGAAATGAAAACCTATGTTCATGGCATATTTTTCTTTCTTTCTTTTTTTTTTTTTTTTTTGCAGTTTTTGGCCAGGGCTGGGTTTGAACCCACCATCTCCGGCATATGGGGCCGGCGCCCTACCCCTTTGAGCCACAGGCGCCGCCCGAAAACCTATGTTCATACAAAAACCTGTACACAAATATTCATAGCAATTTTATTTGTCATAGCTCAAACTGGAATCAGCCCAGACATCCTTTAGCAGGTGAGTGGATCACGGAGTGCGCAGCTACTCAGCAATCAAAAGGAACAAACTGTGAGACATGCAGCAACTTGGATGAATCTCTAGGAAAAGACACTGAGTGACAAAAACCAATCCCAAAGATGATACACTGCATATTTATATAATACTTACATAATTTTCTTGAATTGAGAAAATTAGAACAGAGTAGTGGGCTTGGGGCGGGGGGCTGTCTTGGGAGGAAGATGGGCAGGAGGGCAGTGTGTGTAGCTCTAAGGGGACAGCAGTGGGGATCTCTGTGGTGCTGGAGCTGGGCAGTGCCTTGACTGCAGTAGTGTAGTAAAACTGCACAGAACTAAGCAGGTCGGAGTGCGAGCAAAACTGGAGATCTGAATGAGATTGCATCGAGGTACGGGGCTATGATATTGTACTATTGTTGTGCAAAATGTCACCATTAGAGGAAACCGAGTAAAGGATATTTGGGATCTTTCTGTGTTATTTCTTACAACTACATGTGACTCTATAATTATCTCAGTAAAAATTTCGATTAAAAAAGATAAAAGGAAAAAACAACAAATTAGCACATTAAAAATGCTACTGAACATAATCACAGTATTCATTATTGAGACACCCTATTGTGGGTTCTGTGCTGGACAATAACTAAAGTGACTGCTTTCTCCACCACAGATACCCCACCAGTAAGATGCAAGAAAGTGAGACCAGAGTGAGCACCTGCCTGGTCAGCGCCTTTCCATAACAACTGTGAATCCTTTAAATATTGGTGAGTCTAATGGAGATGTGGGCTTTCAATCAGGACATGACGGCTCAGGAAGGCAGTGATGGTACCTTCTCAAGCACGTCCCTCCACAGAGTCCTGCACGAGAGACGCCTACTCACTCCCCAGGAAGAGCAAAAGAGGCGTCCATGAATCTGAGGTAGAACTGGACCCAGACCCAATCCCAAGGCTACGCTCTCCTCTGGGGTGGAGCTAAGTGCTAACACTTTACTCTTACATATATGGACAGTGGCTCTACACAGTTATTTCTGACTAGAAGCAATTTTTTTCCTTTATTTTTTACTTTTCTTGCCTTTTTGTTTGATATCCACTTTTCTACATCATTATAACTGCTTTAAAAATCATTTTTATATCTAGTTTTAAAAAGGAAAACCAAATCTTTCTACTTCCCCTTATACAGATCAGGTAGCATGGCCTGGGTTTAACAACAGAAGAGAATATCCTCTGCGTTTCTGGGCCCTGTTGGTCTGCTGTCATCCCTGCACTCTAATCCTTTCTTTACTTCTCAAATAGCCAACAGCAGCCAGAGGGGAAAATGAAATACCTCTATTCATATTTACTCTTCATCAGAGTCTCAGATGACTGATTTTTGCTTAAAAATGACTTCCAGACATCAAGAAATAATACGGTTGTTACTTCTTTAAAGGTTTGGTAGAATTCTGACCCGAAGCCATCTGGTCTCAGGCTTTTCTTTTTTGGGAGATTTTTTTAAGTTGATGCTCAGGCCCGCAGGTATCCCTGATGTGAGGCAGGCCGGGGTGCCTACGCGGTGTGGCCTGAAGCGGTCTTGCTCATGCCCACTGGAGTTGTTGGGGGGGCAGGTCTGGGTGCCAAATCAGCAGGGCCTGTAATGGAGTCGTGCACTGCAGTTCCTTGCTGTGGCTGGCCTTTGGGAAGGAGGAGGGTCTGTGTGGCCCCTGGCATCTTTTGCCAGGTGAGGCACTTGGTCTAACAAACAGAGAGGTGAGGTGCTGCCCAAGAACGTCCTCCCACATTCTCAGCAGGGGTTAGGCTTCTGGTTCATCAGTTAAGGGAGGAAGGGCATACTGGATGTTCAGAATGTCTGGGAAAACTTTAGTTCAATTTTTCTGCCTAGGGAGAGAGTGTTCAGAATTACAGCAGGGTCCCTCCAGGGGAGTAATCCCCACTTCCCACAGCACTCTCCCATGGGGTGGGACAAGAGGTCCACAGTTCACTGTTCGTCTGTAGATAACCTGCAGGAGTAAACAAGAGAAAAAAAGAAAGGAAACAGAAAGCAAAAAAGACCACAGCTTTCTTGGGGGAGGGCATGGATACTTTTCCTTTCAGGTGAATTTTGTACCTGAAGCTTGCTTTCTTGGAGTTGCAGCTTGCCTCATCAGAGATGACCTGCAGTTACCAATTCTCACTCGGCTTGGGTCCAGTCTTCAACTCAATTGGGCGTTGTCTGGACGTTATCCTTCCCCTTGGTCAGGAGCCTCTCTCAGGAGCTGCTTCCAGTCGGCCTTCTTGCCCCTCCTCCTCCAGTACCTTGATTTTTATATTTAAATTTAAATATACTGTTTTTTGTAGAAAATTAGATTCTTCTTTGGCTTCCCTTACTCTTGTATTTTCTAAATGTACTTAGTAAAAATCACAAATGGAAAACTCACATAGGAAAATGGACTTTTTTTAAATTTTGAGACAGAATCTCACTCTGTCACCCTGAGTAGAGTGCTATGACATCATAGCTCCCAGCAACCTTAAACTTCTGGGCTCAAGGGATTGTTCTGCCTCAGCCTCCCAAGTCACTGGGACTACAAACAAGGCTTGTTTTATTGTTCTCTATTACACAATAAGGCTTGTTTACTTGTTTTCTATTTTGGAGACAGACAGGGTCTCGCTCTTGCTCAGGCTGATCTTGAACTCCTGAGCTCAAGCAAGCTGCCAGCCTCAGCCTCCCAGAGTGCTAGAATTACAGGCAAAAAATGAACCACTATGCTAGACTGACAGAATTTTCAAAAATCCAGTATTATTTGCTTTTCTTTTATTAATCAATAAATGTTATCATGAATTGTGTTGACCATAGACATATTATTACAGGCACATTTCTTCATTAAAATTTATTAAACCTGCAAAAGTTTTCAGATAGTGTCTCTGGTGTGCAATATACTTGAAGTTTATGAAAACTGCAGCATATATATCCACCATTGCCTCTCAATTCATTGGAATAGTAATGAAGAATATTACTCTTAGAAGACAAATTCATAAATTAATAAATCTTGAAGTGATTTCATTGAAGTTACTGAAAAAATAAGGCCATTCTTTTTATGGATGAGTGTATTCTATGGTGGCGGTGTGTGTATACACCTAATTTCTTTTTTTTTTATAATTTTATTGAATCATAATTCTGTACATTGGTGCAATCATAGGGCACGATTCATATACATTCAGAAATGTTTTGATCATACTGTTACAGATAGCCTTCATGGCATTTTCTTGATCACTATATAA
>CAUYON010028764.1:0-20757 GCA_963573935.1 Arctocebus calabarensis | reverse complement strand
AACATCGATCACTATAATGCTTTATTTATTTATTTATTTATTTGTAGAGACAGAGTCTCACTTTATTGCCCTTGGTGGAGTGCCGTGGCATCACACAGCTCACAGCAACCTCCAACTCCCGGGCTTAGGTGATTCTCTTGTCTAAGAGAGTGGCTCAGCCTCCGGAGTGGCTGGGATTACAGGCGCCCACCACAACGCCTGGCTATTTTTATGTTTTGCAGTTTCGCTGAGGCCAGGTTTGAACCCACCACCTTCAGTATATGGGGTCGGCGCCTTAGTCGATGAGCCACAGGAGCCTCCCTCTTTTTTTTTTTTTTTTTTTTTTAAAGAGATGGAGTCTCACTATGTTGCCCAGGCTTGTCTCAAATTTCTGAACTCAAGTGATCCTCCTACCTGCACCTCCTGAGTAGCTGGGACTACAGGCTCGTGCCCTCTCACCAGGCTGGATCATACAATGACTCTATTTTCAGTTTTTTGAGGAATCACCATATTGTTTTGCATAGGAGCTACACAATTTTATATTCTTGCTGGAAGTATGCAAGGGTTCCAGTTTCTCCACATCCTCGCCAATACTCGTTACATTTTGTTGTTTGTTTAATAATAGCCATCCTAAAGGGTGTGTGTATTTGGAATTTGACCAGTAGTTTCACTATGACAGCACCAGTAAGTAAGTGGGAAGAAAGACGTGGGCTAAAGATTTGAAAACAGACAGTGTGCAGAGCATGGTGCCTGGCAAAATCTGATGATCTTCAGGCACAGTTTGGGCTACTTGTCATCATTAGGGTTCCTGGCTGGAGTTAGAGGATCCCTGGGCAGTGACCAGAACTGTGGAAAAGTCAGTGCCAGCAGGTGAATGAACAGCCCAAGAGAGGTCTGGCCCCTGGAGGTCATTTCTGATTACTGGGGCTGAGGGCCACGGAGATGCAAAATCAGGATAAGGCTTCCAACGTGGCCAGAAACCACTGACACTTCTCCATCTCTCAGATCCAAGTTGTGCCATGACCTCACTTATTTCACAAATACATTTTTTATTTTTTGAGATAGATGACTAATTTTGTCACCCTCAGTAGAGTGCTGTGGTGTCATAGCTCACAGCAACCTCAAACTCTTGGGTTCAAGTAACCCTAGGTAGCTGGAACTACAGATGCCTGCCACAATGGCCATTTTTTAAGCAATGGGGGTCTCTTTTGCTCAGGCTGGTCTTGATCTCGTGAGCTGAAGTGATCACGCCTTGGCCTCCCAGAGTGCTAGGTATGAGGCACTGTGCCTGGCCTCAAATACATCTTTTTTTTTTTTTTTTTGAGACAGAGTCTCAAGCTGTTGCCCTGGTAGAGTGCTGTGTTGTCACGGCTCACAGCAACCTCCAACTCTTGGACTTAAGCGATTCTCTTGCCTCAGCCTCCCAAGTAGCTGGGACTACAGGCACCTGCCACAATACCTGGCTATTTTTTTGGTTGTAGTTGTCATTGTTGTTTGGCAGGCCCCAGCTGGATTTGAACCCACCAGCGCCAGTGTATGTGGCTGGCGTTCTACCTGCTTGAGCCACAGGCTCTGCCCTCAAATACATTTTTTTTTTTTTTGTAGAGACAGAGTCTCACTTTATCGCCCTTGGAAGAGTGCCGTGGCGTCGCACAGCTCACAGCAACCTGCAACTCCTAGGCTTAGGCAATTCTCGTGCCTCAACCTCCTGAGTAGCTGGGACCACAGGTGCCCATCACAACACCCAGCTATTTTTTTGTTTTGCATTTCGACTGGGGCTGGGTTTGAACTCCTCAACCTCAGTATATGGGGCCGGTGCCCTACTTGCTGAGCCACAGATGCTGCCCCCTCAAATACATTTTTTAAAAGCATGTATATGTGGGCTCAGTGCCCGTAGCACAGTGGTTATGGCGCCGGCCACATACACCGAGGCTGGAGGGTTCAAATGCAGCCCAGGCCAGCTAAGCAACAATGACAACTGCAACAGAAAAAAAAAAAATAGCCAGGCGTTGTGGCAGGTGCCTGTAACCCCAGCTACTTGGGAGGCCGAGGCAAGTGAATCGTTTAAGCCCAAGAGTTCAAGGTTGCTGTGAGCTTTGACACCATAGCACTCTATCGAGGGTGACATAGTAAGACTCTGTCTCAAAAAAAAAAGCATGTGTATGTGATGTACATAAATGTGTACAAAGAATATTAGGGAAGACCAAATGCAGTGGCTCACGCCAGTAATCCTAACCCTAAGGAAGGCCGAGGCAGGTGGATCGCCTGAGCTCAGTTCCAGACCTGCCTGAACAGGAGCAAGACCCCATGTCTACTAAAAATAAAAAAGAACTAACTGAAAGATAGTAGCTGAACTAGCTGGTAGAGGGACTCATGACTATGGGAGGCTGAGCTCACTGATTCAAGACCATCCTGAGCCAGAGCGAGACCCCCACCTCTAAAAATGGCCGAGCTTTGTGGTGGGCGCCTGTAGTCCCAGCTACTGGGGAGGCTGAGGCAAGAGAATCGCCTAAGCCCAGGAGTTGGAGGTTGATGTGAGCTGTGTGACACACGGCACTCTACCGAGGGCCAAGAAAGTGAAACTCTGTCTCTACAAAAAAAAAAAAAAAAGTATTATGACAATTGATACCACAAAGATTACAATAAGAAAAAGCATTTTATGACAATATTTCACAAATTCACATGGATCTTTTTAATATACAAAGCAATGCTACCATTCAGAATATAAAGCAGCTAATAGTGTTAGTAAAATCCATTGAAACTGAGTACTTTTTTCTCTTTACTCATAACTTGGAAAGGTTTAAGGTAAAAAAGAGCTGAACACCCAGCCAGGAGCAGTGGCTCACACCCATAATCGCAGCACTCTGGGAGGTCAAGGTGGGAGGATCACCTGAGGCCTGTTGAAGACCAACCCGAGTGACATTGTGAGACCTCATCTCTACAAAAAATAGAACTATCCAGGTGTGGTGGCATGCTGCTTTAGTCCCACTTACTCAGGAGGCAGAGGCAGGACACTTGTAACCCAGGAGTATGAGGTTGTAGTAAGTTACAATGACGCTGCAACATCCATTTAGACAGGGATGACAGAAAAAAAGAAAAGAAAAACCAAACACATTAGCATGGAACTTCCCTGATTATTTTATTTGTAAAAAGTTTCAAGTGATATATATATCTGAGTTAGAAATAATTCCTTTTGGGGGCATTACAACTGACATGTCATTTCACACATGTTGATGAGTGTCTGAAAACCATGGATCTAGCAGAGAGTGAGACAGAAATTCTTGCTCCCAGAGAGCGCTCTCTGAGTGTGGGGAGGCATCGGCACAAGAAAAGTCTCTCTGAGGATAAGACCTTTCCTCTGTCAGCCAAGGAGCAGAGAGGTGAGGGGCGAACCAAAGTTGACAGGTGAGACAGGCAGGGACCTTGGTCTGATAGAGCTCTTCATAAGTCAAGGTGGGGAGACCACCTTTTATTCTAAATGCAGGGGAAATCACTGACAGGTTTTAAGCGAAGGTCCAATTTCTGTTCTGAAAAGATCACTCTAGCTCCTGAATGGAGAATGGCTCCCAGGGGATAAATGCCAAAACAGAAGATGAATTTTAAGCGCCTCTATCTGGATGCAGGAGATGGTGGCTTGTGGTCGGTGATAATAGCGGAGAAAGGAAAAAGTGGACCAACTTAGGATGCAATTCGAAGGTAGAGTTGACAGCATGGGGATGGATTGAGAGAAATAAAGGGCAAGTTCTGTCTGTTGACTTCGACCAGGTGGATTGGGTGTACTTGACTGAAATGAGGAAGTCTGGGCAGGGGAAGGGGAAATTTGTAAGGGGTGGTTCAGGGAAGCCAAACCCAGACTTCTATTTTGGCTGTGTTAAGTCTGGGGTGCCAAGTAAGCTATAGCCCATATGATCTTGGAGTTTCTGATAGAGCCCAGGTAGTACCACAAGGTGGTAAAATGCTTTAAGCAGCGTGTAGCATAATCTTACAGATTGGGGTGTCATAGACAGGATTCTACAGCAGTGGGACTGGAGTAGGTTGCTAAGTGCTGTTAATTTTATCTTCTGAACATGGCACAACCTGTCCCCCTCTTTCCTTCTTTGCTGCCACCCCCTATTCCAAGTTCTTTCTCTTACTTGGACTACATTAATTGCTTCCTGGTCTTCCTGCTTCCTTCCCCTCTTTCCAATCAGTAGCCAGTATGATCTATTCAAAATTCCAATCAGATTATGCTACTCCCGGTTTGGTGCCTATAGCTCCAGTGGCTAAGGTGACAGCTACATACACCAGAGTTGGTGGGTTCGAATCCAGCCCGGACCTGCCAAACAACAGTGACAACTACAACTAAAAAATAGCCCGGCGTTGTGGCAGGCACCTGTAGTCCCAACTACTTGGGAGGCTGAGGCAAGAGAATCGCTTAAGCCCAGGAATTGGAGTTTGTTGTGAGCTGTGATGCGAGGCCAGGGCGACAGCTTGAGGGGCTATCTCCAAAAAAAAAAAAGATTATGCTACACCCTGCTTAAAGCATTTTACCACCTTGTTCTCAGGACAAACAAAATCAAATCCTTACCTTAACCTACAAGTAGGGTTGCCAAATAGAATACAAGATGTCAGGCCAGGCACGTTGGCTCACACATGTAATCCTAGCACTCTGGGAGGTCGAAGCAAGTGTATTGCTTGAGCTCAGGAGTTTGAGAATAGCCTGAGCAAAAGTGAGACCCTATCTCTACTAAAAATAGAAAAACTAGCCAGGCATTGTGGTGGGGGCCTGTAGTCCCAGCTACTTGAGAGGCTGAGGCAAGAGGATTGCTTGAGCCCAAGAGTTTGAGGTTGCTGTGAGTTATGATAACTCCATGGCACTCTACCCAGGGGGACAGAGTGAGACTCTGTCTCAAACAAACAAACAAACAAACCCACCCTCCAGGCTATCCAGTCAATTTGAGTTTCAGATAACAAATCATTTAAAAAATCTGTCCCATGCAATTATTCCTAGTTTATCTGAAATTAAATTCCACCTGGCATCTTATATTTTTATTTGCTAAATCAGAAGGGTTTTGTGAGATGTAGCCCCTTACAGACTTTCCTGGTTCAGCTGTGGTCAGACATTCCTTATCCTCTGACTTAAGCCATATTCTTCAGAACCTGGAATTGGCTATGCCTCTTCCTACCTCAGGGCCTGTGCACATGCGTTTCTTTTGCTAGAAATGCTTTTAGCGCCTCCTGATTTATCTAACAGCCCCTCACTGTTCAGATCAGTCTCTGCTGAATGGCCCTCTTATGTTGCATGCTCTCCTAGCATGATGTAACTTTCCTTCACTGACTCTGTATCAAGTTGTGATTATATAATTATTATTTATCTTTCGATTAAGCTATAAAGTTAGAGACTAGATTTATTTTTGCTCACTTATTTATTTATTTTTAGACAGAGCCTCAAGCTATCACCCTGGATAGAGTGCTGTGGCATCACAGCTCACAGCAACCTCCAATTCCTAGACTCAAGCGAGTCTCCTGCCTCCGCCTCCCAACTAGCTGGGGACTACAGGCGCCTGCCACAACGCCTGGCCATTTTCTGGTTGCAGCCGTCGTTGTTGTTTGGCGGGCCGGGCTGGATTCGAACCCGCCAGCTCAGGTATAGGTGGCTGACACCTTAGCCCGTTGAGCCACAGGCGTTGAGCCACAGGCGCCGAGCCGATTTTTTGCTCACTTATGTACCCACTATGCCTCTCCAAGTGTCTGGTACATAAAGAGTGTATGTGAGGGAGGAAAGAGGGAAAGGAAAAAAGGAAAAAAAAAAAAGAGAGACAGAAAAAGACAAAAGAATGTACTAGATTATAGAATAAGTTACATCACGACCAGATGAGGAATGAAAACTAACGCAGAAATTTGTCCTGTAAACCTAGAACTGCACCAGGTCATTCTGGCTTCACTTTTATGTAAGAAAGTTGTATGTTGTTTTTCAGTGGACATGGAACCCCCAGGTGGTAACAGGACCATGCCCAGATGAACCAAGTCTGCAACCTAGGTTCTGGGACCAACGAGTGGGGGCTGAATTAAGAAGTGGGCACTGAATGGCAAGATCCATAATCCAATTAGATTGCACCTGCTGTCAACCCGTGTCAAGATCCAATCAGATCATTCCTTCCAGCATCACGTCATTGGAACATCCAATCAGATCACACCTCATTACCCTATGCTTAGAGCATTTCCTGCTGTCTCCTTGCCAATTGACTTGCAAGAAAGCTTTTTTTTTTTTTTTTGAGACAGAGCCTCAAGCTGTCACACTGTGTAGAGTGTTGTGGCATCACAGCTGATAGCAACCTCCAACTTCTGGGCTCAAGAGATCCTCTTGCCTCCACCTCCCAAGTAGCTGGGACTACAGGCGCCCAGCACAACACCCAGCTATTTTTGTTGCAGCTGTCATTGTTGTTTGGGGGCCGGGCTGGATTCAAACCCACCAGCTCAGGTGTATGTGGCTGGCGCCTTAGCTGCTTGAGCCACAGGCGCTGATCTGCAATAAAGCTTTTCTTTTCTCAAAGGCTTCTATGGTTGTAGGACAGGAAAACCATTGATTGCTGAGTAACAAATCAATTCATAGGCAAGGAGTGAAGGCTCAGGGTACAGAATGCAGCCTAGGGGGAGAGTAAATTAATATTTTGTCCCAATGTATTGGAGGTGGGGCTGAGGGAGAGGTATGAGGATGCTTAAGTATCCTCTACCCCTAAACTCTATTCGACGTGACAAAGGGGGCAGGAAGAGGGTGGGTACTGGTGGGTCCATTTGTTCAATTGCTACCTAAGGGGAGGCTCCCTGTTCACCTGTGTGGGACTCCTCTACATCCTCCAGCTCCATGTCCCCAGGTCCTCGGTCTGCACGCCCAGTATAAGCAAGTACAAGGGGGTGTGTGTGGATTAGATACCAATGTGCCTAAGCTTCTCCTCAACCAGCTCTGCAAATAAGCTGATCCTACTCTTAACCTAATGTGTAGTTGACTACTTTTTGCTTTTGGTATAAATATGGATCTATAAATTGCTTATGTTTTGTCTCAGTAATCAAGTTAGTGGGAAAGATGCAAGACATTTGGTACCATTGACACAAACATCTTTTCTCTGCTAAAAATATTTTTTGAAGGTGGTGCTGTCTTCAAGGCAAATGTTAGCTATATTTAGATGTTTTTTAAATCCAAATTTTAATATTTGGAAATTAAAAAATGGAGAACTAAGCTTATAAAACTTTGTAGTTTACATAGTGTTTTCATAGCAAGAAATTATTTTTTCCGGAATTAAATATAACTGTAGTAAAATTTATTTGTCTACAAAAAAATTTCTTCTTTGAATTATACGCAATTAATAGCTATAAACACACAACACACACACAAACAGTCCCTAAGTTGTAAAAGAGCTGTGTTCCCAAAAGTGGTCTGAAGGCTGTGATTTTGAACTCAGTATTTGCTCATGGTAGCACTGCTGATCAGGGAAGGTAGCACTGATTCTCACCTGGACCAGTAAACCTGCCTGGTGCAGCCAAAGGGCGTTCAAGATCCCCTTCACATTGGCATTCAAAACCCCAGTGGCCATGGTCCAACAGGAAAACATCTTTAGAGTTCTAAGTTGGGTGTTAGGGTGCTGTCTGCTGGAAACTAGAAAAGGAGAGTAGTTCCCATTGTCTCAGTGGATAAAAGGAGGCCACAGGAAAACCAGGGGTGGAGAGGTGAGTTTAAGGGTGGTATCCGGGACCTGGTAGCAGGAAGTATGGCAGTTGTGATCCCAGTTACTGAACCATTGTGTGATTGTGACCTGGGTTACCAAACTGGTCATAACGGGGGCGAATGAGTTGGAGACCACCTATCAGAGGAAAGTACAAAGAGCAAAGTTGGGGCTGAACGTGGGGGCTCACGCCTGTAATCTTAGTACTCTAGCATTGCCTCAGCTCATGGGTTGGAGAACAGCCAGAACAAGGGTAAGACTCCTGTCTCTAAAACTAGTTGGGCATTGTGGCTGGCACCTGTTTTCATAGCTACTCAGGAGGCTGAGGCTAGAGGATCACTTGAACTCAAGAGTTTGAGGTTGCTGTGAGCTATGACGCCACTGCACTCAACCGAGGGCGACAAAGTGAGACTCAGGGCACTTTTCCAAGAGTTCCAAAATGAGACTCTGTCTCGAAAAAAAAAAACAAACAAACAACAACAAAAACCCCAAACAACCCAAAACAAACCCTAAACTTGGGAGAAAAGAGAAGAATGCCATGTGACATCTTAGTGGTCCCCTATATGGATCCTCAGCTCCCTCTCATACAACAGCTCTCACTCAGATTGTCCCTTTGTGAGACTTTGTGGAATTGCTACCTGGAGGGATGATTTTTTACCTTTTTTTTTTTTTGAGACAGAGTCTCACTATGTCATCTTTGATAGAGTCTTTGGTAGAGACTTTGTGGAATTGCTACCTGGGGGGATGATTTTTTACCTTTTTTTTGAGACAGAGTCTCACTATGTCATCTTTGGTTGGTTGCTGTGGTGTCATAGCTCACAGCAACCTCATACTCTTGGGCTGAAGCGATTCTCTTGCCTCAGCCTTTCAAGCACCTGCCATAATGCCTGGCTGTTTTTATTTTTTATTTTTTTTTGAGACAGAGCCTCAAGCTGTCGCCCTAGATAGAGTGCACCGGCATCACAGCTCACAGCAACCTCCAATTCCTGGGCTCAAGAGAGTCTCCTGCCTCCGCCTCCCAAGTAGCTGGGACTACAGGCACCTGCCACAACGCCTGGCCATTTTTTGGTTGCAGCCATCATTGTTGTTTGGCGGGCCCAGGCTGGATTCGAACCCACCAGCTCAGGTGTACGTGGCTAGCGCCTTAGCCTGTTAAGCCACAGGCGCCAAGCCTGCCTGGCTGTTTTTAGAGATGGAGTCTTGCTTTGGCTGAGGCTAGTCTCACACTTGTGACTCTGGCAGTCCACCCTCCTGGGCTTCCCAGAGTGCTAGGATTACAGGCGTGAGCCACTGTGCCTGGCCCTTTATTTTGTACTTTTAAAACCATCTTTCCTTGGTTTTTCATTTGAAATGTCAAGAAAGTTTCAATGGTGACGGGAAAGAGAACTCACCAAAAACACTTAAAATAACAGATTCATATTTGGAACCAGATTTGAAAAACCTCTAAGACGTGTGTTTCTCCAAGCGCATTTGGTTTAATTGATTGAATAAATAAATATTTTTAAGATATAGGGTCTTCCTCTTTTACTGGAGGGCAGTGGTGCAATCATAGGTCATTGCAATTGCAGTGTCAAACTTGTGGATTCAAGCATTCTTCCAGCCTTGGCCTCCCAAAGTGCCAGGATTACAAGTGTGAGCCACTGTGCTGGGCGAGTTTAATTTTATGTAAAAGGAATTACTGAAGCTTTTCAGCTGAGGCACTGGTATGGATTGCTTAGTCCATCCAGTTAACAAATGTTGGCCTTTTACGTTAGACATCTGTGTATTAACCAGTTCTGTCTCAAAAGTCATTCATCAGATTAGGGAGGGTGTCTTATCTTGCTCAAAAGCTTTTTCCATTTGGATGCAAATTAGACCTTTCTATCAAAAAAGGAGAAGCTTTTGACATTTTTATATTCTGGTAATAACTAGTCAGGGTGCTCAAAAGAATCTGAATATAACACATTGTAGACCCACCAGATAATCTGAAATTAGCCAGTTGTGTTTATGTGGGTTTTTAAAAAAAATGATTCAAGCACCCTTATTTCTCTTTAGAGGAGTAAAATGTCATCATTTCTACAACTTGCATGTATGAAAATAAAGCAGGTTTTGCAGGTCCGACTTTATCTGTATAGTTCCTTTCAAGCAGAAACATCTTTATTCTTATTTATTTTTCATTATTTAGAGAATACTTTATTAGTTTCTGTAATCAAACCCATGTAGATAAGACCTTACATGTTTAATACAGTGCGTTACCCCTGTACAAATTGAAGAAAATTAAGTTTAATGTTTCTAGACCAATAAGTTAATTTCTGTACTATGCCAACTCAACACAGTAAATTGGGATACTTTCTCCAAAGTTGACGGTACAGCTAGAGTTTCCAAAAGTTCAAATTATATATATATGTACACATATATTTATATAAAAAGATAAATAATAGCAGTATGTTATGTATCAATAGCAGCAACAGCTTTTCCAGGATTTATTTATTTATTTTATTTTTTAATTAATTAATTAATGTATTTATTTAGCGTTACTGCTCATAGCAACCTTAAACTCTTGGGCTCAAGTGATCCTCCTGCCTCAGCCTCTGTAGTCGCTAGGACTGCAGGGCTCACCACCCTACAGCCAATTTCTCTAGTTTTAGTGAGACAGGGTCTCGCTCTTGTTCAGGCTGAAATCTCCTTGTGGGTAATTCTTTATTTCTTAGGAATGACTCTGGGGGGCGGCGCCTGTGGCTCAAAGGAGTAGGGCACCAGCCCCATATGCCAGAGGTGGCGGGTTCAAACCTAGCCCTGGCCAAAAACTGCAAAAAAAAAAAAAAAAAAGGAAAAAGAAAGAGAATATGGTGAACAGACTGTTATTTTCTTTTTCTAGAGAATATATGAAATCTACCATCACACTCTTTCCAAGAAGTTAAAGGCAAGACTGGGCAGTGCCTGTGGCTCAAAGGATTAGGGCGCTGGCCCCATATGCCGGAGGTGGTGGGTTCAAACCGGGCCCTGGCCAAAAAAAAAAAGGTTAAAGGAAAGACTTAGGAGGGGGTCCACTTTGTCTTTATCAGGGTTCTGCTAGAATCAGGAAATCACTGATGCTAAAAAAACAGTAAGCTGGAGTTTTTTGTTTGTTTTTTAACACTGATTCGCTCTTGACTAAAAAACAAAACAAAACTTGTTGGCACTTACATGGTGGTTTTCAGGAACTTCTCAATGTTTATTATCACTGAAAGTGTGAAAGCAAAATGACTTAGAATGGATGTTTGTTTATTCAATTAAATGCAGTTCCTTATGCTCAAGTCAGGCTTTTGTTTCTGTAGTAGCCAGTCAAATGGTTTCTGTAGCTTGGAAAGCTGGAGAAGGCACTGAACATTTAAATAAGTCAGAGAGCTTCTTTGATCTGGGCTCTCCCTTCATTACACAATGGCCCACAATAAGGATATTTGGCCTATTAATACAACAAAAGACTATGTGAGAATTGGATCCTGCAATTACTTACTAAGTTCAGAACTGCGAACTTTCAAAACTACAAATAGTTGTTTAAAAAGACACATGTTCTCACTCACATATTGTCAGTGGAATTATAAATTGGTATAATTTTCTTTGGAGGGGATGTTGGCAGTAAGAACTCAAAGTCATGAAAATATTCACATCCTTTGACCTAGTAATTTAATTTCTGGGAATTTATCCAAAACAAATAATTAAAAAAAAAAAGACATAAACTATGTTACAAAGATGTTCCTAACAGCGCTGTCTATAATAACAAAATCCAGAAAATAACCTAAATCCTAAAGGAATGTTGAAGTGTGGATTTCCAACCTCATGGAATGTTATATAGCTGTGAGAAATGATGAACTTGCTATCTACCAAATGTGGAAGTGTTTATAAACAAATTCAAAATCCTCAAGGCATTTTGAAGAAAGACATGCATTTATGAGTTATACTCTGCAGAATAAAGAGCAAATTTTTATTATTATTATTATTTTTTTGAGACAGAGCCTCAAGCTGTCACCCTGGATAGAGTGCAGTGGCATCACAGCTCACAGCACCCTCCAATTCCTGGGCTCGAGCGAGTCTCCTGCCTCCGCCTCCCAAGTAGCTGGGACTACAGGCGCCCGCCACAACACCTGACCATTGTTTGGTTGCAGCCGTCATTGTTGTTTGGCGGGCCCGGGCTGGATTTGAACCCTCCAGCTCAGGTGTATATGGCTGGTGCCTTAGCCCATTGAGCCACAGGTGCCGAGCCAGAAAGAGCAAATTCTAAAGTACTCAATGAAGTCGAAAAGAAGAGTCACATCCTTGGGGTTATATAATAGGTTTTAACAAAATCAGAGAAATAAAATAACTCTAAGAACAAGGAGAAAATTCAAATGTGCAGAAATTTTTTAAAATATTCAAGTTGTGTTCTGAGAAAGGGCAAAATACAGATTTAGGGTTTTTTTTGAGTCAAATTTTTTTTGAGTCTCACCATTGCCCTGGCTAGAGTGCCATGTTGTCATCATAGCTTACAGCAATGTCAAACTCTTAGGTTGCAGTGATCTTTTTGTCTGAGCCACCATGCCCAGCTAGTTTTGTCTATTTTTAGTGGCAACAGGGTTTTCACTCTTGCTCAGGCTGGTCTCAAACTTCTGAGCTCAAGTAATCCACCCACCTTAGCCTCCTTGAGTGTTAGGATTTTTTTTTTTTTTTTTTGAGACACAGTCTTACTATGTCGCCCTCAATAGAGTGCTGTAGTGTCACAGCTCACAGCAACCTCAAACTCTTGGGCTTAAGGGATTCCCTTGCCTCAGCCTCCCAAGCAGCTGGGACTACAGGCACCCGTCACAATGCCCGGCTATTTTTTTCTTTGTAGTTGTCATTGTTTAGCTGCCCAGGGCCTGGTTCAAACCCGCCAGCCTTAGTGTATGTGGCCGGCGCTGTAACCACTGTGCAACAGGTGCCGAGCCAGAGTGATAGGATTACTGCGTGAGCCACCACGTCCAGCCCAGATTTAGTAGTAGTTCTGACTTTAACTGTATGCTGCACATGGACAGTGCTAAGCTGTCTTTGGAATGCTCTGAATATAATCACTTGTATGGTTAAGAGCACAAAGTGATTTCCAAGTGCAGCTAACGAGCAGTAAACTGCCATCATCTTGCCTGTAGAGTCCCTTGGGAGCAAGAAAGTTATTTTGGAATAATTAAAAAAAAAATTCACAAAAGTTTGGATTTGGCTACCCTCAAATACCCTCCAATGACAATGGTCAAAACTCCCTTCTGTAAGTTAAAGGATGGGAAGTTCTGATCTGATCTTTTGTGTCTTCCTTCAGTGCAGAATGTCGGTACTTATATAGAATTATCCCTTATTCCAGGTGCTTAATTCAGCCCTTCTCTTTTCTTTTCTTTTCTTTTTTTTTTTTTTTGAGAGTCTCACTCTGTTGCCCTGCGTAGAGTACCACTGTGTCACAGCTCACAGCAACCTCAAACTCTTGGGCTTACTGTAGCCTCCTAAGTAGCTTGGACTACAGGCACCTGCCACAACACCCGGATAGTTTCTTTCTTTCTATTTTTAGTGTTTAGCAACAGGGGTGTTGCTCTTGCTCAGGCTGGTCTGGAACTTCTGAGCTCAGGCATTCCCCCTGCCTCGGCCTCCCGGGTTACAGGTATGAGCCACTGCACCCGGTCAATTCGGCTCATCATTGTTGTGGCACTGAATGCTCAGATTCCTTAACTCCTGAACTTATGTCCAGTTTCTTTGGCTACAGATTAGCTCTATTACTCAATGTCGAGAACAGCAAAAGTGCATGTTTGTAACTTTCCCAGGAGCAAGGAAGTACGTAGTTAAGTACGTGAAACGAGGAGAATTTTGGGGAGCATAGAATGTCAGAGGGCCAATAAATTAAGCAGAGAAAGTCAAACTGCAAGCTTGAAACAGGGTCTGGAGCAACTGCATTGAGTCAAACACCTATGCCCCTGAAATGTATCTGCACACATAGGTTGATTGTTGTTCCAGAGCCCTCAAAGCTTCAGATTTAAGGGTGACATTTTCATAAGGAGGTATTTCAGAACAGGGTCTGGAGAAGGGACACTTGACTGATTCTGAACTGGGCAGGCCAAGATGTAGTTGGAGGTCAGAGAAAAGAAACCCCAAGTGGGAGGTAATGAAGGAAACAAGGAAGTTTTAGAAGACTGTGGGTGTTCAGAAGTCTAAGGTTTAAATGATTAAAAACTGTACTAGGAATTTGAGGGTGTTACACATTTCTATATATTTAGCATTAGGCATCCAAATATTTACCAATCTATATAATTTGGCCCCAGCAATATACCCAGCCTGGATGTACCCAAGTTTGCTGGCTGAAATTCAGCCAACAACTAACTGTGGGAGGTTTGTGTGTTTTGAATAGAGAATTTAAGGGCAGGGTGGGGGTGGCTACAGTGACATTGGAGCTCCAAAAGTATGTTTTTGTTAATTGGACTGATGTTACATGATTTGGGGAAATTTTTCAGCGTAGAAAACCTGGTGATCATTACAAAAGATAAAAAGAAAACCTACCAATGGTGCGCTGTTCCATGAAGCTGTGTGAGAGGATATATGATGTTGGCGTCTAAATAGGGGAAGAGAAGACAGCCTGGGACCAGATGCAGGATTGGAGATCGGGTGCAGGTGTTAAACAACCCTCACGCAGAGGTTAAGTAGCTGGGCTGATCACCACAAGCAAGAACAAGCTTCAGCTGCCTTAGCCGCTACCCCCATCACCTTCTATGAATTTTGTCTAATCATCTACATTGGAGTTTTAAAATTTCTCTACCCTTGAAAGCACCGTGATAGTTCCGAGACAACCATATAAAGTATGAAAAGGGGAGGGACCCCAATTCTAGAACTCAATGTCTAAATTCTTAGCAAAGCCAAATCTTTGTCTTGACTATTCCTCCCCTTAATTAGTAAAACTAGAAAAAATCTAAAACCACTTCTTCCCAGTGCAGCTTTCTTTCAAGCCTCTTGCTCTCTCTTTTTTTTTTTTTTTTTTTTGAGACAGAGCCTCAGGCTGTCACCCTCGGTAGAGTGCTGTGGCATCAAGCTCACAGCAACCTCCAACTCCTGGGCTCAAGCGAGTCTCCTGCCTCCACCTCCCAAGCAGCTGGGGCTACAGGCGCCCGCCACAATGCCCAGCCATTTTTTGGTTGCAGCCACCATTGTTGTTTGGCGGGTCCAGGCTGGATTCGAACCTGTGAGCTCAGGTGTACATTGCTGGCGCCTTAGCCCGTTGAGCCACAGGCACCAAGCCACTTGTTCTCTCTCTTGAGAGTGTATTTTGTTTTCAATAAAAAGCTGTTACTTGCTTGGCTTACGTTGTGCGTCCTACAATTCTTTTGTCAGGGATCACTGGGAATTGGCAAAACCTCCACTCAGAGGCTGATAACATCGACATCAGTTTCACGATTCAAGAGGAGAGAGAGGCATGTTACTGCTTAAGCTCCAAGGAAAGAAGCAAAGCGCGAGAAAGTATTTCTGTCCTCGCATTACCCAATCCCAGGCGACCCTTTTGGGAATGATAGGAGTTATTTGAGATGGAGAAATCACATCACCTGAAAAAATGGCCCTCCCTGCACCAGAGAGAATCTGGTGTCCCGTTGGGTGGTGCTCCTTACAGATTCCCTTGGGGTGTGTATGTAGTCTCACATTTGAAGAGGGGGGAAAAAGCACCTGGTACGAGGCTGGTTGAATCTATGTGTGTATCCCACTGGGTTATAGACTCACCTTGCGTATTTTTTGTTTGGATAATTGGAGCAGACACCCAGACTTTTCCTACCAAGGGCCCTGGCCCTGAAGGTACCGGGGTGTGCTTATTAGTAGGCAAGACTTCCCAGCACAGAAGTCACCTAGAACTGTGTCTAAGCAGTGACCACTGGTTTGTTACTCTGTCATCTATGGCTTCTTTCCATCAACCCACAAATCACAATTGCCAATATTCCCTTGAGAATAGCTGAAAAAGAGAGAGAAAGAGAGAGAGAGTGTGCTACACTTGGAAAGTAGATTGAAGATTGCTTTGTATTTTATTTACAACAGAATGTAAGAAAAGGAAGATATTAACAATAATAAATAACTGGGGGGGGGGGCAGACATAGAACAGCCATAAAATGACACAGAAAGGATGGCATAAGTGATGATTGACTTTTGTTTGCTTTGCTTGTCTATAACACTGTGCATTCCAACACTGGGTCCTTCAGCAATGGCAGTGGTATATTAACTAACGTAACCAATCAAGATCCCAGCCTCAATGTAAACACTAGTAATTACACTTGAAGCTACATATAAGTGGCATACGTGCAACATTGACTCAAAGAACCTCTTCTTGGCGATACACAGAAACTGAAGGGAGATTTGCAATCCAACAGACATGCTTTCAGTTTAAAGCAAAAACATTTAGAGGCTTAACCTGAAGCGTGTTAATTTAACAACAAACTGACAATTAATAATGGTATCAGAAAAGTTTCCGACATATTCACATTTTCTTATTGCACTAACTCCTAAAAAGCTTGAACGCTTAAATGTCAAATGCAAACAGATTGTTTTGAAAGTAGAATACAGAAGAATCCAATATTTTGCCTCCACAGGTCAATGCTGTGCTATCATGTTAACATTTAGGTTTCAGCAAGAATGAAGAGTTTCGGCTCGGCGCCTGTGGCTCAGCAGGCTAAGGTGCCAGCTACGTACACCTGAGCTGGCGGTTCGAATCCAGCCCGGGCCCGCCAAACAATGATGGCTGCAACCAAAAAATGGCCGGGCGTTGTGGTGGGCGCCTGTAGTCCCAGCTACTTGGGAGGCGGAGGCAGGAGCCTCGCTTGAGCCCAGGAATTGGAGGTTGCTGTGAGCTGTGATGCCACAGCACTCTATCCAAGGTGACAGCTTGAGGCTTTGTCTCAAAAAAGAAAAAAAAAAAAAGAATGAAAAGTTTCAAATAGTTTATTTATGATCAAATTGCAGTCACTGGATAGATTTTTTAATTTCAAGAACTATGGCTCAGATGACGGTCTCCTAGCCTCCTGTGTCAGATGATCAAAAAGGTACTAAAATTATTTAGACACTTCCTAGATACTGGATTATCCGATTACACAACATCATGTAAAGTCAGTTATCCTCTGGCCCTTCTCAAAAGTAAAATTCCTGTTGACCTCAGCCAGCAAGTGACCTGTTACGTAGTCACTGAGCCATGAAGCAATGCTAAAGGGAGAATTTTAAAATACACATAAACACATTTTTCCTAAAATTATCACAGAAAAATGATTTGTCAAGAAGTGTCAGAATCGATTCTTTTAGTTCACTGTTTATTACGATGTCTTAAAGAAAACCCGCACAGTTACTTTTGGGGGTATTTTTTTTTTTTTATTTTAGAGACAGAGTCTCACTTTGTCACCCTTGGTGGAGTGCCATGGCATCGCAGCTCACAGCAACCTCCATCTCTTGGGCTTAGGCAATTCTCTTGCCTCAGCCTCCCGAGTAGCTGGGACTACAGGTGCCTGCCACAACACTCAGCTATTTTTTGTTGCAGTTTGGCTGGGGCCGGGTTTGAATCTGCCACCCTCGGTATACAGGCCGGTGCCCTACTCACTGAGCCACAGGTGCTGCCTAGGTATTGTTTTTTAAGTGTGCATACCATTTCTCCAACTGTGCAACTTAGGGACTTATTTTCACAAACAAAAGCGTAGCTAATAAATACCTTCAAATAAATTAAAACCATTTTCCCATCACACAGATGCAAAACAATAATAGAAGGGTTTATAAATGAGTTCACCAACAAACCCATATTGTTATGGTTACAATAGTGGTAACTGACGATGTCACAGCCTTCTCCGTTGCCTTTGCTTTGTCTTAACTACAGCCAAAAGTGGGAAGGTGAAATGATCCTCAGGAGTGATTTTTAACAAAGTTTATGCAACGAAACACCAAGATCTTCTCATCTCAGGAAAGCACAGCCAAAGCAAGAATGCTGTGCTGTAGTCAACGAAAAGCACGAGGGTATTTCATATTTGAAATCCACCCACAGTAATGAAATTGACAGTCACTTTGATGGTCTCCACTGACCTCAGGGATGAAGATGGGGTGAACGTATACATGATTCTATAGACTATTTAAATTTGCCTATCCAGAGACTTAAACTGGCGGTGTATGATTCACTATACTATATTTATATATATATATACACAGATATGATACAATTTTGGTGAACAAAGTTGAAGGTTTCCAGATCGCAGACAGAGGCACTGAGTTAAGGATTCTGTTTTCCCCCAGACATGCTTAGCAAATTCAAGTTTCTGCTCCCCCCCCCAAATGTCCATCATGCAGCCATTTAATACCCATCCTTGTAAGAATGAATAATGTTCTATATACACGTTCATCACAGGCTTGTACCCCACAGGAACAACTTCATGTACGGAGGATTTGAAATGACACTTGCAAACCAAAATTCATAAAATATTGAAGTCATTTATGCTAGGTGATGACTGGATTAAATAGTCAAGGCCGCTACACAAGTATGGGCGCCCCGCCCATAATGTACACATAGCACATATAGAAAAACACTGAACACGGACAACACACACATCTGTTGTGTAAGAACCACACGATCGTGTGCAGCTTTGCAGTCGGCATCTGTGGCATTATACTGGCTGTCAAAGAAATAAAACTCACAAAAGGAAATCGGAAATTAGCATCCTGAAGCCTATAGAATTGTTGACCTTGACAGCGGAAGCTATTTTATACAATGGGAGAATAGCGACAGTATTAATGGAGAAGATGTGTTAACAACCTGCACAAAATAAATTTGTTCTGTGTGAAAATAAGGATCCCACCCCGCACCCTGATTTCAGCTTGCAAATGGTCAGCAAATACACACACTGCCTCCGTGCCTTCGGAAGGCAGCATTTTGCTCACTAAAGCCAAACCTTCTCATTGAGCACTACTGTGTGGAGAGGGAACCGTTTTGAAGTCCCAAGGGGTTTGATAAAAGTTAAGTTTTCCCACAAGCAAAAATCATGCTTCTACACCATGCACAGAAGGTATCTTATTATGATACGATCATTCTCAGGAAAGAGATGCGTTGTTCATCTAAGCTACTTGCGATGGGTTTCCTTTGAGCTCTGAGTTTATTTTGTTTATTTAATGTCAACGTAGGAAATAGTCTTGATAGTCTGACCTATGATGTAGAACACTTTGGTGCTGGGCTCCTGGGGCCAGCGCCGGCACCTTGGGAGAGTGGGTCAATCTAAAAAGACATTACCCAGCGTGCTGAGCACTGCGCGAGGGACACAGGCAGGGTCCACTGGCTGAGAGGTTATGTGAAGAAAGGAGAAAAAGCTCCTGGGTCTATTTTGTTTCCTTTGGAATCTGTTTTTGGGAAGGTCCCTTTCCTGAGATTGGAGGTTACGGTCAGGAAGGCTAGCTCAGGCACGGGCCTTGGAATCGCCTAATTACCTTGTTCTCTTTCTCTCTTGGAGGATAAAGATCAATGCTGAGATTCTGCTTGTCCTCCCTTCTATATTTAAAGGCAGTGAGGTGCAAAGGTGACAAATTCCTCTCCTAAGACCCAAGGACAATTCTCTTTCTGCCACGTTGATGAATGATCTTGCATTACCACTACTTACAGGAAAGGAGACTAGACGGAGGGCCATGTATTATTACTCCTTTTAACTCTACAAAAATGAGTTAGAGATGACGCTCATTTCCTCCTCCCATTTGACAGTGTTTGATTTCTGTGACATTCCCAATATTTGGATTTCAAGTAAGAAGCAAAAGAATGGCAGTCTTTTCTAAGGTCTGGTGGTAGGCAATCCATTCAAGGGAAGTCTAGATGTCACTAAGAGTATAAAACAAGGAGAGGAACAGGAGACAATTCTCTTTTTCATGGTTCATGCACCAGACAGTCTGATAGCGTTAGCTCACTCTACTCTTGAATTTCTTTGTACAGGCAAATAGTCAATGAATTCTATTCAATTAATTGCAAATTCTGAGAGTCTTAATGAATAATGGAAGCTGACAAGTCAAGGTTTGTTGGTGCCTGTAGAGATAAAAGGTGTTGCCTTACATGAACCTCTTGGTTCCTAAACGAAACCATTGCAGAATTAGTCGGTTAGGGTTATAATCACCCACGCAATTCTTAAAGATTTCTGAGGCCAGAAGGGCACAAAGGGGAAAGCTATTAAAAGACAGAAAGAAATGGAAACTTTATTAAATTCTGTGGAAGGTATAAAGTTATCATTAATTGCACTTGGAGCCTCTATAGGTCGATAATTAAAAGTTTCAAAAATTTAAGGAGTTTATTAGGCCCCAAATCCTGAGTCAGACTAACCAAATTAGGAATCTCAGTAACTACTGGTATTCAAGTATTGGTGATCAGCAGTTCAAAAATTTAATAATTAGGTATATTATGCCTGAGAAAATTTATTTATTATGCCTGAGAAAATTTTAGAAAATTTCAGGTCTGATGGGAGGAAATTGACTTAACTATTTTACCACACCTTGTAACAAAGTGGTGCAAAGTTTTCAATTGATTTAACCTTGAAGTCCATGCCAACCTTGTCAAGTGGCCAATAACAAGGCTTCCTCCCTGGCTTCCAGCTGTGGCTACAGAAGATTCCTTTCATCCTTATTACGTCTAATAGGATGCTGTGTGGCGTATCTAGGGGATCGTATTATATGTGAAGTTAGTTAACCACATGCATACTCAGGTCGAAGGAACATGTTTGGGTGACAAAGGAGTCTTTTCCTATACCAGAAGTTTCTTTAAAAAACAAACGAATCCCCAAATCAAAATATAAAACCCCATGAGCTATTCATATGTAGTTACTCTGATTTGGGCCGACATGGCTTATCTGAAGTGTGCATGCCAGGTAAATTCAGGGTGGCTTTTTTCTCAGGGTCTGGAAGTGTGAGAGTTTCTGGGGCTGATTTTTTCCGGGGCCGATCTTTGGGAACTGACAGAAATTCTGGTGCATCTGTGGAGAGAGGGGTCGACGGAGCGCTGGAAGGGGCACTGCGGACAGAGGCTGGCAGCAGGGGGACGCTGGAGATAGAAATTGCAGGTGGGAAAATGCCAATTTTCTTGTTGGTGGCTTCCTGAGTGGCT
>CAUYON010028763.1:0-19535 GCA_963573935.1 Arctocebus calabarensis | reverse complement strand
GTCTTCCATGTCAGAAATCCTTTCTTCTGCTTGCTCCATTCTGTTGCTGAGGGATTCTACTTTGTTTCTCAGATCTTTGAGGGCTGCAATTTCTTGCCTCAATGTGTCCAAATCTTTGGTCATTTGGTCTTTGAATTCCTTTAATTCTTGAGAAAATTTTTGAAATGCACCCAGAATTTCTAAATCCAACTTTTCCTCTATTTTATTAATCTTGTTTGCAAACCAAATTCTGAATTTGATTTCTGACATCTCAGCTACCTGTTTATGCATAGGATCCTTGCTTGTGTCCGCCAGATTAGTCCTTGGGGGGGTTGACCTAGTCTGGTTGTTCATATTTCCAGAGCTTTTCCATTGATTCTGCCCCATGATTAATTTTACACCGTTTGGCTAGATGAGTAAATAAGGACAATTTGGGCTGGGAGTTCTAGGAGTAGTGATTGACCAGTTCTTTGCTTAAAAGCTTAGGCTGGCGTTTGTACCTTTTCCCCTAGAGTTTTGCCACTGCTTGCAAAACTGGGGACCTTCTTGGTTTGGTGGGGTTAAGTGGCTCTGTCTTATTTTCAGCTGGTCTTTAGACCCTAGAGAATCTGTTACTCTGGATTGAAATCTGAGCTTTTATTTGTATCGTTGGTGTTGCAGGTCACTCCAGCAGGGTTGATGTGCGTTCCTCGACCTTGTCTCTTGGCTCAGCTCCAAACCATTGGCTTTCTTGCTAAATTTCTGTCCTTTAACTCTCCTTCTGGACAGGAGCGTCTACAGCAAGCTGGCTACAGACCGCCATCTTGGCTCCTCCCCTCTCTTCTGTCATTTCTAACATTTCTTTATAGGAGGAATCTTCTGCAGTAGCTATCTCACGATCCCTAGAAGGGGTTACTCTGGCCTGGGATTTCATGTTGCCTGGATTTTTCTGCTGATTCTTCCTCATGGGTGCTTTCTTATATCTGTTTCCTTACCCTAATTTTCCTTTCACTTCTTCTTGCTCTTTAAGTTACTATAGTACTGGCCTAAAGTTTTAATGAGTCCTTCTTGTGCGAGAACAGAGGATGAAAAAAATTGAAGAGCAAGAAGGGAAAAAAGATTTATAGAAGAAAGAAAAAAGAGAGAGAGAGAGAGAGAGAGAGAAGGGGGTAAGTAAAAGGAAATATTGACAAAAAGAAGAGAGGCACTGAAAGAGAGAAACAGGAGAAATATCGGTGTGTAGTAGGGTACTATGGCCCAACCTTAAAGACCCCTAACCTACAGAGGTGCTGGGTTGGGTGATTCCTTTGAGGACAACAGCTCTTTGCCAGCCAGTTCAGGCACACTACCCCACCTCCACCAGGTAGAGAGGAAAGACAAAAATACTGTGACTTGAACCAAAACAATCCAGTAAAAACTGTTATGGGATGAAATTGGGGGTGGGAATAGGGACAAAAACACCAGCAAAAATGAAATTCTAATTGTTGAAGAAGGTAAAATCAGAAAACTATTTAAACTAGACTGGTGGGAAAAAAATGTGAGGGAAAAATGTTGAAATTAAAACAAACAAACAAACAAACAAAAAACCCAAACCAAGAAACCAAACAGTATATATATGTTGCTAAGTATTGACTGGGCAATAGGTGATCTACTGAGGCATGAGATGTTAATCACAATGTAGTTTCACCTGTACGAGATGGGGACTGGAGGCCTCTGCTGATTACTCAGACCCTGCAGGCTTGGGAGCCCAAATAACTCCTCAGCCCACTCAAAAGCCACTCCAAGCCATAAGCCTTGGCCAAGCAGAAGCTTTCCAGGGAAAGAACTTATCCCTGGGATGTCTCCTGGCATGGCTGCCTGCTTATCCAGTGTGCCAATTCCAGTCCCCCCCCATGTCCCTGAGGGCCACAGCTGTCAATCTGCCAAACACTCGGATCTCTGCACTTGCCCAGCATCTCAATCCCTGCTTTGGGCAGCTCAGTTACTAGATTACTCGCCCACATTCTCCCCGCCGATCCCAGCACTGCAACACACAGGACAGCCCACAGCTGAATGATATTAGCTCCTTTCTGGTTCAGAGCTCAGTCTGGGGCCCCAGACAACACCCAAAGTCATCTGCACACTGGCCCAAGATCTCCCAAGGCAGTTCAATTGAGTGTCCAAGTCCAAAAAAAACAAAACAGCCTCCAGGTAAAGCTTTACCTGCTTGCAATCTAGCTGTTGCTGTGGTTACAGCTGCAGGCAGCCTCCAACTGAACAAACACACCCACCACTTACCAGTTTTCCACTGCTTCTGTCCACCTTGTGGGGTCCAGAAGTCTCTCACCGACCTCCTGTATCTCCAAAGGGAAGCCTCTCGATGAAACGCACCACCCAGAGATGCCTGGGGTCCTCTCTCCCCACTCTCACTCAACCTGGCTGCACAGAAGCTGCTACTCAGCTGCCATCATTCCCACATTGAATTCTTGAAAGAACATTTGAAATGCTCCTTGAATTTCTAATTCCAACTTTCCCTCCATTCTGTTAATCTTATTTGCAGTCCAAACTGAATTTGATTTCTGACATCTCAGCCATTTCTTTATGAATGAAATCTTCTGGTGTGTCTGCCTTGTTGTTCCTTTGAGAGTTCATTTATTCTGATTATTAGTGTTGCCAGAGCTTTCCCCCTGATTCCACCCCCATGATTTTTTTCACCGTTTGGCTAGATGAGCAGATAAGGTGAAATTGGGTTGGGGGCTCCTGGATTAGAGATTAACCAGCCCTTTGCCCATGATCTGGGACTGGTGACTGCATCTTTTCCCCTACAGCTTTGCAAAGGACCCATACTACAGCCTGAGAAACTGGGGAGCTACTTGGTGTGGTGGGGCTAAGTGGCTCTGTCTTGTTTTCAGATGGTCTCTGTCCAATCAAAGTGAATCAGTAACTGTGGCTTGAAGTCTCAACTGTGGAGAAATACCAGCAACTAAGACACCCCGCCCCCCCATGGGCAACAACTGGAAAAGGAAAATCAAACCTTCCCACAACACAAGCAGGGTACCACTTGGATGGTCCTCAGGTGATTGGCCCAGGTCAAGTGTTCCAAATCAATTGTCCCACTCAGCACCCAGTATCAAGTGGGAGAGTTTAAAAGGTCTCCAGCAACTAGATAGAAGGGGTATGCTGGCAACTTGAGTATGACTCACTCTGGTGCTCTGTGGAGTCAGAAGGGCCCACCCAGCAAGTGAATTAGTCCAGGAGGGTTGATGTTTCCTTCTCAACCTTAAACCTCTGTCATACTCAGTCACTAGTAACCCCACAGGTATGTGACCCAGTTCCCTCCAATGAGCACATGTTCCAGGGGGTTGTGCCTGCCTGAGTCACAGGGAGATCTATGTCTCCTCAGGCAGGCTGCCTCACTCTGCCACCAGCTGGCCACGGATGCTGAAGCCTGACAACCTCGGGTGCCTAATGGAAGCCTAGGATTTTTACTCAGTTACAGCCCCATCGCAGATTTTTGTTTGTTTTTTTGTTTTTGTTTTTTTTTTTTTTTTTTTGAGACAGAGCCTCAAGCTTTCACCCTGGATAGAGTGCTGTGGCATCACAGCTCACAGCAACCACCAATTCCTGGACTCAAGTGAGTCTCCTGCCTCCACCTCCCAAGTAGCTGGGACTAAAGGCGCCTGCCACAATACCTGGCCATTTTTTGGTTGCAGCCATCATTGTTGTTTGGTGGGCCCCAGGCTGGATTTGAACCTGTCAGCTTAGGTGTATGTGGCTGGTGCCTCAGCCCGTTGAGCAACAGGCACCGAGCCTCCCATCCCAGATTGATGTTGCTGCCACTTATATTCTCGTGGAATTTGTGTTTCTTTCCTGGGTATATTCCCCTGCCAGCCAAGCTCTCTTTGACATTTGACTCAGCCCTGCCCTGTGCTGCTGCCTCTGGGCCAATTCTCACGGAGCTGGTATCTCAGACTCCGCTGTACCCTGTGTTGGGGCAGGCATGGTTAGATCTCAGTTCCTGCCCCTCCCTGGGCTGGTGCTGCTGCCACACCTGCTTTTGTCCCAGCTATGCTCCCTTGGGGGCCAGTTGCATCTTGGGCTCAGAAAAGCAGCAATTCTGACTCAGCTCTGCCCTGGGAGCTTGCCACCTCTGCGCACACACGTGGATTCTATTCTCCATCCCTACCACACCCAACCTGGGCAGGTACCACCTCAGGCATGTCATTTGCTCATGAGGCCTGCATTTCCATCCCAGATCTGTTCTGCCAGTGGCTGCCACCATAGTAGAGGCCCAGCTCCCTGTGGTTATGAGAGGAGGGAAGTATCTCTCCAAAATGTCTCCAGAGGTGTGAGCCCTATTGTTCCCACCACTTCTGCTGCTGCACTGTGTTGCAGGGCATCATTTCCCCCTCTCCTGTATGGTTCCCTCACTCCACAGTCTCCACTCCATGCCCATGCCACAGAACCAGCACAGACCTGCAACAGCCCAAACCCCATCCACACCACTAAAGAAAATGCCCAAGAATCTGGTCTCCATGGGAGACAGGCTTCCAGACCATGGGGTAAGAGTGGAGGGGAGTGCCAGGAGTCCAGAATTGTGGGTAGAGTCTATGTTCAGTTTTATGCCTGGAGGGAGAGTGCCATGGCACACTAATGGGTCTTCTCTGTGGAAGGAGTTCTGGTATTTAGACGGTCTCTCTCGTGGGATAAAATGGGAGGAGATGTGAACTCTGCTCGCTTGTTTGTAGAAAGTATACTGTGAGCCGTTCTCATGGGGGAGGGGACTCCCATCTGCTTGGCAATGGATTTTGTTCCTATTGTTTCCTTGCAGTCACAGCTCGCCTCAGCAGGAGTGATGTGTACTCTTCAACCTTCTCTCTTCTCTCAGCTCCAAACCGTCAACTTACTTGCTAAACTTCCGTCCTTTAACTCTCCTTCTGGACAGGAAACGCTGTAGAAAGCTGGCTCCAGTCGGCCATCTTGCCTCCTCCCCTATGATGTTGGTATTTTCATGGGGATTTCATTGAATCTGTAGATTGCTTTGGAAAGTATAGATATTTTAATAATGTTGATTCTTTCCAGTCATGAGCATGGTATTTTCTTCTATTAGTTAATATCTTCTGCTATTTCTTTTCTTAGGGTTATGTAGTTTTCTTTATAGAGGTCCTTAACCTCTTTTATTAGGTATATTCCTAGGTATTTCATTTTCTTGGAAGCTACTGACAAGGGAATTGTGTCCTTGATTACCTTCTCATCTTTGCTGTTATTGGCATATGCAAAGGCTATTTATTTGTGGAGCCAAATAATAATACTGAGACATTACTGTATTTTTTTTCTTTGAGACAGAGTCCCACTATGTCACCCTGCGTAGAGTGCCATGGTGTCACAGCTCACAGCAACCTCAAAACCTTGGGGTTAAGTGATTCTCTTGCCTCAGCCTTCTGAGTAGCCAGGATTACAGACACCTGCCACAATTCCCAGCGATTTTTTGGTTGCACTTGGCATTGTTGTTTAGCAGGCCCAGGCCAGGCTCAAACCCACCAGCTTTGGTGTATGTGGCCAGTGCCCTTACTCACTGAGCTATGGGTGCCAAGCCAACAGTACTGTATTTTTGATCACTTTCAGGAGTGGGTTCTCTACATATAAGATCACATCATCAGCAGAGAAGTGCCTGTGGCTCAGTGAATAGCGTGCCAGCCCCATATACCAAGAGTGGCAGGTTTGAACCCAGCCCCAGCCGAACTGCAACAAAAAATAGCTGGGTGTTGTGGTGAGCACCTGTAGTACCAGCTATTCAGGAGGCTGAGGCAAGAGATTGTCTCAAAAAAAAAAAAAAAAAAAGCACATCCTCAGCAAAGAGAGATTTTAACTTCCTCTGCCCTAATTTAGATGCCCTTTATTATCTTCTCTTGCCTGATTGTATTGGCTAGAACTTCCAGCAGTATGCTGAATATTCAGCCCCCCCCCATAGGGGCTTCACCCCATGCCAGTTTTGGTAGCAAAGGAAAAGTTATGGAGCCAAATATAAAAGACTGTTCTGAGGTGTGAGACAAAAGGAAAATGGATCACCTTTCTCCACTCACAAAAATTGATTCAAGATGGATAAAGGACTTAAATTTAAGGCATCAAACAATAAAAATCCTTAAAGAAAGAATAGGAAAAACACTAGAAGATATCAGCCTGGGGAAAGACTTCATGAAGAAGACTGCCATGGCAATTGCAACAACAAAAATAAACAAATGGGACGTAATTAAACTAAAAAGCTTCTGTACGGCTAAGGAGACAACAACCAAAGCAAATTGACAACTTACACAATTTGCATATTTTGAATCAGACAAAACCTTGATAACTAGGATCTATAGAGAACTCAAATTAACCCACATGAAAAAAGCCAACAATCCCATATATCAATGGGCAAGAGACATGAATAGAACCTTCTCTAAAGAAGACAGATGAGGTCTGTGCCTGTGGCTCAAAGGAGTAGGGCGCTGGCCCCATATGCCGGAGGTGGTGTGTTCAAACCTAGCCCTTGCCAAAAACTGCAAAAATAAAAATAAAAATGGAAGACAGACAAATGGCTAACAAACATATGAAAAAATACTCTTCATGTTATAGGCCAACATCCCCCAAAAGACCCAAGTCTGTCTCAGCCTGTCTTGGCCTTGGTCCCCAGAGTGCCCACCACCTTGGGTTAATTCTGCAAACAGTTTTCAGAATAGAACAAATCCCACAGCTAAACAATGGTGAAAACTTACTCAAGCAGAGTTTCCCAGGTTACTGAGTTTCCCAAGCTGTCCCCGTACCAACTACCACACAGCAATCCCCTGAACTAAGCACCACACAGCAATCCCCTGAGCCAACCACCTGACTGTAATCTCGCCCTATAATCGGCCACATTCCACTTTTGTACATGCTTGCTATGCCACATCAGCACATAAAGGGTATAAAAATCAGCCTGTACTGCACTTCGGGGCCACCCACTCCTAGGAGTGGCAGTCCCCTGCGCAGGTGTAATAAATCACCATCTGATTTGAGCCTGAAGTGGGGTCTGAGTTTTTTTCTTATGGGTGGCGATGAGCACAACAATCATCCCTAAATATTAGAGAAATGCAAATCAAAACCACCCTGAGATACCATCTAACCCCAGTGAGCATGGCCCACATCACAAAATCTCAAAACTGCAGATGCTGGCATGGTTATGAAGAGAAAGGAACACTTTTACACTGCTGATGGAACTGCAAACTAATACAATCCTTTTAGAAGGAAGTATGGAGAACTCTTGGAGACTTCTCAAAATACTCAAGCTAGACCTCCCATTTGATCCTCCAATCTCATTACTGGGCTTCTACCCAGAAGGAAAAAAAATCCTTTTATCATAAGGACACTTGCACTAGACTGTTTATTGCAGCTCAATTTGCAATTGCCAAAATGTGGAAACAGCTTAAATGCCCACCAACCCAGGAATGGATTAACAAGCTGTGGTACATGTGCACAATGGAATACTATTCAGCCATTAAAAAAGAAATGGAGACTTTACAGCCTTTGTATTAACCTGGATGGAAGTGGAACACATTATTCTTAGTAAAGCATAACAAGAATGGAAAACTATGAATCCCATGTACTCAATTTTGATATGAGGACAATTAATGACAATTCAATTAATGATAATTAATGACACAGTGGGGGTGAGGGAAGGGGAGAGCAGAGAGAGAAAGAATGAGCGAGGGGCGGGGAAAGGAACAGCAGAGAGAGGGAAGGAGCGAGGTGGGTGCGTGCCACAACTTTTGGGGGCAAAAGACGATTGTAAGAGGGACTTTACCTAACAAATGCAATCAGTGTAATGTGGTTTCTTTTACCCTCAATGAATCCCCAACAATAAAAAGAAAAAAGGAAAATGGAGTCCAGGTTTGTGCAATTAAAATGGCTTTATTCCACATGGGTGCATATAGGGTGAGATATCCAGCCAGGAAGAAATCCACCTAGTAATTTTCTTCTTGATTTCATTTAATTGTGCTCTGATCTTGGTTATTTCTTTTCTTCTGCTGAGTTTTGGAGTAACCATCTCTTCCTTTTCCAATTCCTTTTTATTTTATTTTTATTTTTTTGATATAGAGTCTCACTCAGTTGCTCTGGGCTCACTCAGTTCAAAGTCTTGGGCTCAATGATCCTTCTGCCTCAGCCTCTCCAGTACCTGGGACTACAGGTGCCAACCACAATGACTTGCTAGATTTCCTGTTTTTAGTAACAATGGGGTCTCACTCTTGCTCAGGCTGGTCTTTTATTCCTGAGCTCAAGCAATCAACCCACCTTGGCCTCCCAGAGTGTTAGTACAGGCATGAGCTACCTCACCTGGTCCCCCTTTCCAGTTCCTTGAGATGATTCATTAGATTGTTGATTTGTAAACTTTCTTTCTTTGTATGTGGGCATTTAAGGCTGTGTGTTTTACTCTCAGAAATGTATCCCACAGGTTTTGATAAGTTGCTTCCCCATTATCATTTAGTTTAAAGAATATTTTGATTTCTATCTTTATCTCTTCATTGACCCAACTATTATTCAGCAAAAGATTGTTTAGTTTCCATGACTTTGTGTAGGGATGAGTTTCTCTTGGAATTGATTTCTAGTTTTATTCCACTGTTGCCTGAGAAGAAAGACAATATAATTTGTATTTTAAAATGTTTTGGAAACATATCTTATGACCTAGGATATGATCAATCTTAGAGAATGTTCCATGAGCTGATGAGAATATATATTTAGTAGTTTGGGGGCAGAATGCTGTGTAAATGTCTTTTAGGCCATTTTTTCTACAGTTCTGTTTAAGTCACTTGTTTCTTTTCTTGTTTTCTAGTTGGGGGATCTATCCTATTCTGCCAGTGGGGTGATGAAGTTTCCAGCAATTATGGTACTGCTGTTTATCATTTTGTTTAAACTGAGTAGAATTTGTTTTATGAATCTGGGCACACAAGTTAGGTGTATAAATATTTAGAATTCTTAAGTCTTCTTTTTGAATTGGTCCCTTCACCATGAGGCCTTGACCATCTTTGTCTTTCTTTACTTTTGTTGATTTAAAGTCAATGTCATATAGTATCAGGATAGCTATGTTGTCTTTCTTTTGGTTTCCATTTGCATGGAATATTGTTTTCATCCTTTCATCTTGAGTCTAAATAAATCCTTGTGGTTTAGTTGTGTTTCCCAGAGACAGCAGATTCTTTTTTTATTTTTTATTGTATAGATTCAGAGTATTACTTTATTCTTTTTTTTTAAGGTGGTGTTTTGTAATATTATTTATTTACAAAATTTCACCACATAATAGGAACTCCCTTTAAAAAATATATCAGAATTGCTCCTGTAAAGGCTATTAGGATAAATTCTTTTTTTAATTTTTATTTTTTTAAATCATAGCTGTGTACATTAGTGCAATCATGGGGTACAGTGTGCGGACTTCATATACAATCTGAAATATTTTCATCCAACTGTTTGACATAACCTTCATGGGATTTTCTCATTTATTGTGTGAAAACATTTGTGTTCTTCACTTAGTAGGTTTCCCCTATCCCTTCTAAGATGCACCATAAGTGTGATCCCACCATTTACCCTCTCTCCACTCACCCTGTCCCTCCCCTTATATCTCTTACCCCTTTCCCCGACTCCTTGTGCCATAATTGGGTTACAGCCTTCATATGAAAGCTATAAATTAGCTTCACAGTAGGGTTGTATACACTGGATACTTTTTCTTCCATTCTTGAGATACTTTGCTAAGAAGAATGTGTTCCAGCTCCATCCATGTAAATATGAAAGAGGTAAAGTCACCATCTTTCTTTAAGGCTGCATAATATTCCATGGTACACATGTACCATAATTTATTAATCCATTTGTGGATCGATGGGCACTTGGGCTTCTTCCATGACTTTGCAATTATGATTTGGGCTGCAATAAACAATCTGGTACAGAAATCTTTGTTATAATGGGATTTTTGGTCTTCTGGGTATATACCAAATAAAGGAATTACAGGATCAAATGGCAGGTCTATTTTTATATCTCTGAGTATTCTGCAAATGTCTTTCCAAAAGCAATGTATTAGTTTGCTTTCCCACCAGCAATGTAGAAGTGTTCCCTTTTCTCCACATCTGAGCCAACATATCTGATTTTGGGATTTTGTCATGTGGGCTAATCTTACTGGAGTTAGATGATATCTCAAGGTAGTTTTAATTTGCATTTCTCTGATGATTAAAGATAGTGAGCATTTTTTCAAGTGTCTGAAGGCCATGTGCCTGTCTTCTTGAGAGAACTTTCTCTTCAAATCCTTTGCCCATCCTAAGATGAGATGACTTGTTTTTTCTCTTACTAAAATGTTTGAGTTCTCTGTGGATTCTGGTTATTAAACTTTTGTCAGAGGCATAACCTGAAAATATTTTCTCCCATTCTGAGGGCTGTCTGCTTGCTGTATTTACTGTGTTCTTGGCCATGCAGAAGCTTTTTAGTTTAATCAGGTCCCAGTAGTATATTTTTGATACTGCTTCAATTGCCTGGGGGGGGGTCCTCCTCATAAAGTATTTGCCCAGGCCAATTGTTTCAAGAGTTTTCCCTGTACTTTCTTCTAGTATTTTTGTAGTTTCATGCCTTAAGTTGAAATCTTTAATCCAGTGTGAGTCAATCTTCATTAGTGGTGAAAGGTGTGGGTTCAATTTCAGTCTTCTACAGGTCGCCAGCCAGGTCTCCCAGCACCATTTGTTAAAAAGGGAGTCTTTTCCCCAGTGAATGTTTTTAATTGGCTTGTTGACGATCAAATAGCGGTAAGTAGTTGGGGTCATTTTTTGGTTCTCTATTCTGTTCCAAACATCTACCTCTCTATTTTTGTGCCAGTACAATGCTATTTTGATCACTATCAATTTATAGTAGTCTCAGGTCTGGCAGCGTGATTCCTCCTGCTTTGTTTTTATTTCTAAGTAATGTCTTGGCTATTCCAGGTTTTTTCTGATTCCATATAAAACAAAGTATTATTTTTTCAAGATCTTTAAAATATGACAATGGAGCTTTAATAGGAATTGCATTAAAATTGTACATCGCTTTGGGTAGTATGGACATTTTAACAATGTTGATTCCTCCCAACCATGAGCATGGTATGTTTTTCCATTTGTTGACATGTTCAGTGATTTCTTTTCTTTTTTTTTATAATATTTTATTTTATTTTTTTGAATCATAGCTGTGTACATTAGTTCAACCATGGGGTACAGTGTGGGGGCTTCACAAGCAATCTGAGATATTTTATCAACCTGATTGACATACCGTTCATGATATTTTCTCGTTTACTATATGAAAACATTTTTGATCCTTGTTTAGAAGTTTTCTTCTGACCCTTCGAATATGTACCATACATGTGATCTCACCCTTTGTCCCATCTCCCCCTACCCTCTCCCTCCTCTTCCCTCCCTCTCCCCTTTCCCGGTCTTCCTGTGCAATAAATGGCAAATTTAAATCTTAATTTGGTGGGAGCGGAGGTAGGATTATATGTATTTTTTTGTTGTTATCTAAATGGGGTTATTGAGATTTTCTTTATCTGAGGAATGTATCTGGTGAGTCCAAAATGGGATGAATTTCTGGTGGGGGTACAAGTCAGGGGCATAAGGGTGAACAAAGTTTCCTGTCTTCTTCAAACTGCAGCAGAGTCTTTGAACCTACTGAGTCCCTATAGTGAGAGTCAGAGAGGTCTATTCAGGGGATCTAGAAGCAGACCTAGAGGCAGGGACACTGAGATAGGTGAGAAGTACACCCTGAGATAGGGTTTTTCATGAAGGCAATTTATCATGGAAGTGCACTCAGGAGTGGATAAAGCAGGGGTGGAGAATAAAGATATAATCTCCATGGGGAGAGTAGTGATATAGTCTCCACTAGGACTAACTTCAGCCTGTGTCCCACAGAGAATTCTAGAGTATGAATTATATCACAAGATTAGTCTCAGTTTGAGACAAGGGAAACAGTGCTATATATGCCCTGTCAGGCAGTCATAGGTGGCTGGCCACCTGGGAGGAGGTGACTTCTCCTCCAGGGCAGTGCTCTGGAGAAGGGGCAGCTGTGGGCCCTTAGCAATGACCCTGTGGATGGATGGTTGGACCCACTCAGCAGAGGGAATCTGAGTGGTGTACCAACAACATCCACTCTAGTAAGAAACTTCTCTTTTCTCTTCATCTTAAGAAAAAGAGAATAAAATCAGGTCAGGTCTCTTGATTTTATTTAAGGAATAAAAAAAGATACTTTGAATAAATGCTTTTCTCAGTTGTCAGGAAGAGAAACTCCTAGCATATAACTGTAGTTGAAATCTTTTGGTTTGCTAGTAATTTGTGGTGGTATACTTGTCAGAATTCAATCAGTGTTAATTTAGGTTAATTTTCACAGAACCACAGAGAAAAATTAAGATCTATGCAAAAAGTATTTGTCTTAGTCACCGTTCCCACTTCTGCCAAGACAAGTTTCCCTGTAGAACAGAATTATCAGATGGGTGGCTATCCGCCCCATCTGAGGGGATATTACCTCTCAGCTTTAACCCAATAGTGCCATGACACAATGCAAAGCAGTGATGCCAGATTTTTCAGTTTTTCAGGAGAAGATGAAAACCTGGGTTTTATGTACAAATAATCCTATTTTTAAGTATGGAAATAAATTGAAATTTACGATACTGCGTGGACCACCTCTGCAGAGGCCAGACACAGCCCCACATTGCTGGTTTTCCTTTGGAGGTCTGTAAGCTTGCATGTCACCACTAGACTTTACATTCTAGAAGACAAGATGTATATCTCATTTATCTTTGTAACATGCATGGAAGGGAGGCTTGCATTTAGTAGACACTAAACATGTATTAAATGATTGGTTGAAAACTTCTGGAACCTCTTAGCATTCATCATTTGCTGATGTTTAAGATGCACCATTGGTCTAGGATCACTGTGCTAGAGATACAGGGATAAAAATTAGCATCCTCACCCCCTAGGAGTTCTTAGTATATCTGACCTAGACAGAAAAGCACGATGAAGATAGTGACAGTCTATGGGGTTGAAAATAAAACAAAAATGTAAAGAATTTCAAGATCTATGAGAGGGGCGGAGCCCCTAAGTGATCAGGATAAATCCCACAGAGGAGGCAATATAGGAACTGAGTTTTGAACCTGTCAGTGGGCACGGTAAGAGGAAAAAAGGCCTTAAAAGTGGAGGAGACAGTAGAAGCAAAGGCATGCAGTTAGCAGAACAGTGAAAGATCAGGGAAATGCACACTTCCGTGGCTCTCAGAGTGAAAGCCAAGAAGGGATGAGACATCAGTGGAGAATCACAAACCAGGCTGGCAGAGGAGTGGGGTTCACATGCTAAGAAGCTGGGCTGGTAGCGTGAGAAATGTCCAAAGCCATGGAGAAAGCTAACAAGAAACAGGGTGAGCACATGCTGAGGAAGAGGCCTGAGCAGCTGCGAAGTGGCTCAGCCTCATGTTCAGCCAGGCTGGCGCCCTCTCATCTCCTGCATAACTGGGCCTCTGAAGATGATACATCTGCCTGTGCATCACCAAGCATGTCTAGTCAGGCAAAGTCCCTGAGGGATGTGAACTGAGGCTATTCCTTTGCCCCTATCTCCCTACAGTTTGGCATAGCCTCAGATCACAGAGGTCATCTCAGTGAGCTGATCTTGTGCCTTTGCAAGAAGGGAATGTTGTGAAGATTTTCAGAAGCATCATTTCTTGCAATCCTTGGGGGTGGCTAAAAGACCATGGTAGTGAACTGAATAGCTGGGGAATAAACCTAAAAGAAAAGCACTTCTCTCTCAAAGTAAAGATCTTCAGCTGCTGGAGGGCTGCAAACCAGTGCCTCAAGGGCCAAAGAGAGATTTAGTTGCTCACAGAGTGTGAAAAGCAATGTTTTTGAATTTGTTGCGATTAAAATTCCAGAAAGTTAACATTAGCATCTTTTTGTCTGGTTTATCTCCAAATTCCACACTATCTGGTAACTCCTGGCCTGTTTTGGTGTTTTAATTCATTAACTGCCACGCTTCAAACACCACTCAGTTGGTGCTTAATTTTAAAGCTCAAGTTCTAGAATACAAAATGTACATCCTATTTATGCAAGATAGCATACACTACCATGATGCATTTGTTGTGTAAACACCTTGAAAAAAATGCAAGCGTGAATAACAGAGTGAACCATCAGAAGACTGAAGTTCTATCCTTTTTATATAGTTACTTACTAGCTTAGAATGATGTTGAGAATACCAGCTTCTTCCAAATTCACTTTTCCTATAAATTCTTCTATTAACTATTTCTTTTTGGTAACATAATCTTTGTTTAGGTTAAAAACCAAACAAAATAAAACTTTACCCTTTTTTATATCAAAAAAGTTTATAAAAGTATTGTGCAAAAAATGTGTGCCTGAGACAACAGAATACAACTTAAGGACAGCAATATAAATATAGGAATTAAGTGGGATAAAAAATTTAGTCAACTGCAAAAGCCATATCTATCTATCTATTTATTTATTTATTTTGTGACAGAGTCTTACTATTTGGCCATTGGTAGAGTGCTATGGTGTCACAGCTTACAGTAACCTCAAACTCAGGCTTAAGTGATTTCTTGCCTCAGCCTCCCAAGTAGCTAGGACAACAGGTGCCCAACACAATGCCCGGCTATTTTTTTATTGTTATTGGAGTTGTCATTCTTGTTGGGCAAGCCCTGGCTGGGTTCAAACCTGCCATCCACGGTATATGTGGCCAGCACCCCAGCTGCTGAGCTACAGGCACCAAGCCCAAATGGCATATCTTATAAACAAGCTTAATTTATGACTGAAATTACATGCTAGTATAAATTGCGTCAACATGTTAAGAAAAATTTCCCTAGAATCATAAATGTTTACAGATGGTAATTTTATTAAAATGTGTGTCTTATTCAGTTTGGGCTGCCATAACAAAATATCACAAACTGAGTGCCTTCTAAAAACATAGACATTGGTTTCTCATAGTTCTGGAAACTGTGAGTCTGAGCTCCGAGTGCCAGCACGCTTGGCTTCTGGTAAGGGCCCTCTTTTGCAGACTGCTAACTTCTTGTCACATCTTCACATGGCAGAGAGCAGAGGGAGGGAGAGAGCCCATATCTCCCCCTATTTTTTATGAGATCATGAACCATATCCTGAAGGCCCCACTCTCAGGATCTCATTTAACCCTAACAACCTCCCAAAGGTCCTACCTCATAAAGTCATCACAAGGGGGTTTAGGATTTCAACATATGAATTAAGGCGGGTGGTGGTGGTGTGGGGTGTCTGTGGACACAAGCATGTAGACCCTAACGGTGTGTCATGTGTTGGTGTGTATGGCAGAAATGATAAGCACTGATCAGGAAAGGAGATTTCTAAGTGGAAATCTCACCAGATAAAAATACTGCTCATCAGTTTGAAGACATAGGTCAGAGCCTACAGGAAAAGTTCTATGAAAAAGTAAAAATTATTTGAGGCATCTTCTCTTGCAGCTTGTGGGAGCAGAGATAAATAATACCACCCTATTTTTACTGTGTTGATGAATATTTTATGATGCCATTACTAAATAACATTTGGAAGTGACACAGGAGAGATATAACCTCAGGAAATAGTTTGAAAATAATCTTGAAAATTTTAATTCAGACTAATCAAAATACTAAGTGTAACTTCAAATGATACCCTTATGCGTGCAGTAGGAACTTGGTGTTAACATACCTTTATAGTAAAACTTAAATCTAAGGTGGCATTGCTTTACAAGGAACTGGGAACTCAAATCTATCTACTATATCTTTTGCAGAAATCACTTGGTGCTAGAAAGTTAGAGATTTCACTCATCATGAATGAGTAATTAGCTCCACACATTGGACATGCTTCTGTGCCTGCACCACAGAGAATGTAATACTTTGCTTAATGAACAGTGCGGTTGATACTTAATCTGCTATAGAATATACAAATTATGTGACTTGGTCACCCCACTGAGACCTCGTGGTTCAGCGTGGTCTTCCATCATTAGTCTATTTTCACCTCTGCCAAACCACCTGTGCCTCTTGTATGAGGGCTGGTGGATCTCCTTACACAGTGCTGAAAACATTGTTTGATTTTCTGGTAGAAAAAAGGTGACTTGTTCATCTTATCCAAAGGGAAATTCTAGAAATAAAAGAGAAGTTGGATCAAACTAAATATTTTAAATATTTTTCTGTAGGAGAAGTCATTAATAGGTAAGTAGGTATCCCAAAACATTATTTAATTTGCTCTTTCCTGATAAGATTATGTCTTTGGGAAATTTATTTGTCAAAGAAGAGTTTGATTCACTTTCATATATTAAAATTGGTCTCTATCCCATAATCCCATGAAAGTGATAGTCCAGACCAGGGGTCCTCAAACTATGGCTTGCGGGCCACATCTGGCTTGTTGAGGACATTTATCCGGCCTGCAGGGTGTTTTTGCCACCCCTGCCTGTCCTGCTTAGCAGCCAACTCGTCCCAGGCCCGCAGTGCACGTGTGTGGAATGTGCATCGCACTCTCCGACTCCCCTCCTCCTCTCTGTCTCTCAACTCCTCCTCTCAGTCTCTGATGCGCACTTGCATCACTTGTTACCACTAGCAGTGACAAATATGGAACCGGACATTGACCATCTCATTAGCCAAAAGCAGGTCCATAGTTCCCATTGAAATACTGGTAAGTTTGTAGATTGAACTTTACTTGTTCTTCATTTTAAATATTGTATTTGTTCCCGTTTTGCTTTTTTACTTCAAAATAAGATATGTGCAGTGTGCATAGGAATTTGTTCATAGTTTTGTTGTTTTTTTTTAAACTATAGTCCGGCCCTCCAACAGTCTGAGGGACAGTGAATGGCCCCCTGTTTAAAAAGTTTAAGGACCCCTGGTCTAGACCAGCGATTCTCAACCTGGTTGTGACCCACAGGAACTGTATTAAAGGGCTGGGGCTGCAGCATTAGGAAGGTTGAGAACCCCTGGCCTAGACTAACGTCCTGAAGTTAGGGAATTGAAAGGTAAATTTCAAAAATGGCTTTCTGATTTCAGACTTTTGGAAAGTGAGCTAAAATTATCTGCATTGTTCTTTGCAGTTGCTATTATTGGTGTCAGTGTAGAACTGACAAGACGGTGCCCTGAATATAAAAACCATTGTGAACTTTCTGTTTGGAAGAACTTAATGTTTGTGCTGGCTGTTCTTATGATGAATAAAACAAAATATCATTCCCAGCTAAAAATACAGGGCTGAATTCTGTATATTTCATACCACAAAGTACAGTACAAGATCTGACATTGCTGGGATTCTGGTTCCTAATCAAAGAATTCAGTCACAAATATGTGATTTGAAATAGGACGTTCAATATTTTCAAATGCCTGCTGCAGTTCAGCAAAAGTATATATAGGTGTTGGCTTCCTGCTCCCTCTGGGCATCTGAGTTGCAATATCTGGTCCAATGCATGTGTATATTTTATGTTGGTCACATAGACCCACAAACTGCCTTAGATTCTTCTGGAAAAAGATGTTTGGGTGGGTGAGGAGACAGATAAGTAGCACGAATTAATCTCAACCCCCACTTAAGATGTGCAATATCACAAATTGTTTATATTTTTGTATTTATTTAATTAGTATTTTAAGCTCACACTTTCACCCTAGAAAGAGAAACTTAAGCCATATAAGATTTCTTCCTCTTAATCATATAAGATTTCTTCCTCTTCTCTGCAGGGCTCTGGTTCACTTCTGAAGAGCTTACACTTATATCTCAGGCATTGGGTTCCTTTGTTCCCACAGATTTTCACTGAGACCCAATTATTCAACCTATTCTTCTGTTATCAGACTATTCACATCACTGTCTGCACCTCTTGTATACAGCCTAATTCCTTTCAGATTCTGGGCCTCCTCTTAATCGTGGGGACTTTTTCTTTGCTGCCAAATCATCCTAGGATATGACAATCTTCTGGGCTGTCCCCTATACCCACTTAACATTTGGTGAGTATCTGCTTAACATCTACTGTGTTCAAGGAAGTAGGAATACAAATAAGGATAAAATATTGTCATTGTTTCCAAGGCTATCACTCTATCGAGGATGGCAGATCTATACATAGACATTTGCAATACAGTTTGATAAGGAATTGAATAAAAACTTGCAGAGTTTTATGGGATCTTTTGAGAAGCTGTACCTAACTTCAAAGATATAAGAATAACCAAATAGCCGGTTATTCTATCACAGGCCTCCACCAGGATCCCTATACTCTTTTCCCAGGCAATCACAGCCATCCTAAAGATATTTATCCTGTAAACTACCCAGTATCTTATTCATTCATTCATTCATTTTTTAACTTCAGATGACAAGTATTGAGTTAACCATGCCCCTTAATTCACAGCTCATTGATTAGTTCATACAAAGCAACTGCCAGTTCACTTGTGAGGCTGGGCCCAACAAGCTAGCTGAGCATATTAGACGTTGGAAAAGTAGCTCTAGATGAGAAGATTAATCTCTTCCACTACACATTGATTGCTTCCTGGCTTGATTCCTTGATTTACTACTGTATTCCACAAAGGATCAGAGGCAGCTGGGACCAAGATACTGCACTCACCAAGGTCAGCAGTAATCCTCCTAAATTGTCCATTTGCCTTACTTGGAAAAATTTGAAAAGAACACATATCTCACAAAGACCAAGATGTTAAACAGTTTTTATAGAGGCTTTCACTTCTGAAAATCTAGAGTGTTTCTAGACACATTCAGAATGTTCTGGACTTAAGCAGAGGACTCTGCCTCTCCTTTTCTTTTTAGGCCTCTATTCTCATTCTTTCTCTTCTCTCTCTTGCTCCCTCCCTTTCTGTTTCTGGCATCCCTTCACCCTCAGAAAATTGCTAGCTCATGCTTTGGACCATGTTATGTCACCACTATTCCTCCTTGTGGATGAAAAGCCCTCCCATGTGGGTTCATTTGGTGACATCAGTTCAGGAAATAAATATTTCTCTAGAAAGCAATGTCACTTCCTTTTTTGAGATGACACAGAAAGTATAAATAAATGAAATGAAAAGTTATGGAATGGCTTTTAATTTGCAAACATTTATTATATTATAGCTGTTTCCAGTCTGTCACCCTTGTGAACTTAAGACAGAGGGTTCTGGGCGAAGGAAGGGGGGCTTGGTATCAAGCAGCTTTACTCTGATTCCCAGTGTAGTGACTTGTGAACTGCGTGTCCTTAAATAAGTCACTTAACCTAGTCTCAGTTTTCTCATCTCTTCAAACCAGGAGCAATGGCCTCTGCTTTCTGCTTCCTTTGGGCATGGCTTTCTTCTCTGCCCAGAAAACCCTCCCCTTTTCTACCATTTCATGTCATCTGAATCCTTCCCATCCTTGAAGACCAAATTAATTCGCTCTTTCCTCAGTTGGTCCAAACCACTATAATTACTACCCTTCAAACTCTTTACAGTAATTAGATACTCTCTGCTAATCATAACTTATCCTACACTAAGTTTTATAACATTATTCTGAGAAAGAAAAGTAGGTTCAGAACAAATCATGTCATTTTTACCAAATTTCTGGTTCAGGCCTCTATTAAATACATTCTTTATTTCTTTTTTTAAATTTTATTTATTTATTT